>JALPQI010001401.1:0-149766 GCA_025490895.1 Thaumatotibia leucotreta | reverse complement strand
TTTTGGTGCGGTCCGCACCAAGTTCGCTCGTGTGGACGGCGCCACCGCACCGTACAGCGCTTACTTGTAGGTAATTAATTAAAAGTAAACAAACATTCGTAAATTTTCGGGTATTTATGAAATTTATAGACATAACAGTGTCTCATAAATAATAATGTGCCAAAATGTAATTATTATTATTCTCTTTATTTATACATCTTCTTAGGTCAGGTTATTTTATAATATGGTTATAAAAATAAAATACAATAAAACATTCAAAATCAATACAAAACATATAAACATACTATAAAAAAACCTAACCTGGGGTGCCGCCGGCAACGGGGCGGGCCCAAGCTGCCGGTGGTAGGGCTACAGGGAGAGGAACCGCCGGACTATGCGCGCCGTGTCCAGGATTACCGCCTTCTGCATCTGACCCTTGATCCAACCACCTAGCGAGAGCCTCTTGAGGTGTTGATCGAGACTCTTCGCTATGAGACCATTCGCAGAAACAACTATCGGCACAATGATCGCCGAATCAACATCCCACATGTCGGTTACCTCGTGAGCCAAGTCAAGGTACTTACTGGCTTTGTCCTTCTCGGCCTTCACGAGGTTCTCGTCATGGGGGATCGTGATGTCGATGAGCATTGCCCGGCGTTGCGATCGATCTATCAGCACGATATCAGGCTTATTGGCTACAATAGTCCTGTCCGTGATGATTATTATTTTTTTTTTTTTTTTTCAAATATTAGTATGGATAATAATGTTATTTTCTGTTTATGTATGTAATAATAATGTTGTAAACAATGTGACATGTAAAATTATTGTATTTTATCAATAAAATTTGATTGATTGATTGATTGTAGCGACGATGGTTGCCACAACTAACGCGATTTTAGCTTTTTTGGATAAAATCGGAGGCATATCGACGTGATCACTGTCTGGTAGCACGAAACGCACTGGACCGTTTTTGAACGGTGCGATGGTGTGGCGAGTCGAGCGCACGTACGGACCGGACCAAGTTCGCGGTGCGGAGTGGACCATATTCGAACGTCTATTAACGCTTATAGAGTTATCAGTCAAGGTTTTTGCTTGCAGCGCCATCTATTGATGATTCCCGGCAACTTTTCTCATATATATATACATGTATATATATATATATATATATATATATATATATATATATATATATACACATATATATGTATAGGTATATATATAGCTTTGTAGATTGGTAACCTTTGGAATAATGGACAAACAAAACCAGATCACATCAAGTGTGAACTTGCCACGCATTTCTCATTTGGAATCAGCTGAAGAAGTTCACACATTATGTGACCTAGTTCTGTTCGCCCGAACTAGGATCGAGAAACAATAAAACAAAAAAAATATGTCACTTTCAAGTTTTATTTTTACACTAGCCTTATCCATAAAGTTTTTAGGTACTAACTTATTAAGCATCTGTATCATATATTGTTTGATTGAAGTTGAATTAAAAAAACAGTAGCCGCATTGCACAGTTTTCTAATGTCGGCGAACGGAGCTCGTGGGACATTTCCATCTTGAAACGGTTTTTGCGAATGGCTTCCAATTTGCATATATATGCGTTTTGAGTAACATTAAAATGCTCACGCATTTTACCACAATTAGGCAAACAACACATTTAACCGCATCGCACCATTTTTACAAAAATCCAATCCATGTACAGTACATACATGGAAAAGCACAATTATAGGAGTCCAGAACAAGCACAGTCGTTGTATGAAATCACTAAAATAATATCGTTTCGATGCACTTCCAGTTCAAGCATCGAAGACAACCAAAGCGATAATTTAATTATGGCCGACCTTGCAAAAACATTCCGTTCATTCAATATATTTTTTAAATGCATCTAAAATATTTGTAGCTAAAGAATTCAAATTGGACAAAAGTAAAAATACAAGTATAGCTAAATTAATATTACATTTCTCTATGTATGAAACAAAAATATTTTGAGAGCCAAGTAATGAAAAAAAACTAATACTTTGTCATTTCTTTCGTTTTGTTAACTGCGCGTAACGGAAAAGAAAATAGTGGCTGTACAGATAGCACAAGATCTTGAAATTGATATCAACGCCCTCTAACGTTAATTTCCGGAAGCATATCCGATGACGTCATGAGTACATCAAATTCACTACTTCAACTAAGTGAAAACACCGTGATTTTGACTATAACTTTAAATAATTAAATTCATTAATCGTAAAACAATTTCTTGACAATGGCGTTCCAGGGGTTAAACTGAAAAGCGATTGAAGTCATTTAGAGATACCTACACAAATAATTAAATAGTTACCAGTTCAACGGGAGAGCAAATTGCTATATTTGTTATTTGCTAGAGGTCTGAATAGCCGGTCTTGAATAGTCTCTGATTAAGGTGACCCTCAGATTATCTACTTATACACTGAGGCGTATCTATACCATTCGTCAATAGTAAATAAAAGCAATTTACCACCCATGTAGTGGTAGGTACCTATAGGTACAGTCAAGTTCAAAAATAAGTATCGAAATAATCCGCTCATATAGTACATTTCGTTACAAGTGCAACAACTTTAATGTCTTTTCTAAATATAAATCTCAGTTTTCTAACGAGAAAAATTAATATTACCAATAATATATCACATAGCCGTTTTTGTTTCAGTCGTCCAAAGGCTCAATGGTTAAAATAACTAGTTTTTAAAATTTGACACATCTTGATAATATTTGTCACATAGTTATTTTTATGAAAGATGTGGTTCTTCAATTATACAAAAAAAAAACAAGTTTCAGTAATAATTGAAACATGTTAAATTTTATAAATATTATTATGTATATGAATACGTAAATATAACAAAGTCGCTTCCTGTTGGCCGACCATGTAAGCTTATCTTTGAAAGTGCGCGACAGAATTTGATACAATTTATTTAAATACCTACCGTGAGTGAATCTAACACAGGCGATAAATTAAACCAGGCGTGGGATTCATTAGTGTAATCATGAATTACGAGGTTTTTTTAAAGTTACACGTAACTTAATTACCTATGACCCCACAGAATTTATTTTTCACCACACTGCTCGTAAACACGCTGTTTGTCCTTCAATTTCAGAGCGCAAAACTGTGTTTTAACTAGAGGTTAAAGTATTTTTTTTTTAATCTTCTGGATGCTGATTTTTTTTTATTTTTTGGAAGATGAGGACTTGTAAATGCAAATACCAAATACAGGTGTAGTGAGAAATTACTTGCCTTCGGAAACGTTCGTAAACACATGCTGTTTCAGGCAGTGTCACCGAGTCTGACTGAAGTAGCATGACAGCTATTACTGTCAGTCTCAGTGAGATAGACTGAAACAGCATGACGTTGACGAACGTTTCCGAAGGCAAGTCATTTCTCACTACATCTGTATATACCTTCTAATTTGTTATGTTTGAGTTTTATTTTGCATGTTTCTCACACTAAAGCGTGTGGTGAAAAATGTTGTGTTTCACTCGGCAGCAAAGCTTGTTCAACTCTCGTGCCTTAAAACCCTCGCATCGCTCATGATTCCATTTTATGAAATTCTGGAATCTTTCGCTTGCTCGGGTTTCAATATTTGCACGAGAGTTAAACAATCACTTTGCTCCCTAGTAAAACAAATAACTATTAAGATTTTCGGAGGAGCAATGTAGGTACGAACATTTGTTAATATTGATATTATGGCTGTTACGTCATCTGCTTTTGAAATTAGCTGTCAACAAACGTTTAACTTGAGTGCTTTGAGTACCTACTCAAAGACTTGAGTGTGTTGCTCTACATTGTGCGCCGAATTATTTCGTACGAGGATCATTTGTAGGGTTCCGTAGTCAAAATGGCAAAAATGTCTGTCACAGCCAAGAAACTATAAATGCTACAGAATTGAAATTTGGTAAGGATACGTGTTGCATAAACCGCTACTGAAATTACGATACTATATTGTAAAAAAAATAATTCGAGTTGGGGCCCTCTATACGTGTAACTGAGGTATAGATTTTTTTTTTCGATGTATCTAAGCATGTGCGGTATCAATAGATATAAATCACATTTTTATTTAGGCGAACCGTTTTCGAGATATCAGCTTTCAAAGTCTGAAAAATGTGTCCCCCTCTATTTTTTAAACTAAGCAGTATACAATTTAAAAAAATATATGTTATGCTTATTAACAAACACTATCAACGATTTTTGATTTGATTAAATAATCTCTTATAGTTTTGAGGTAGGTTGATTTAACTGTATTTTTAAATGATAAATTGATAATGGTACTGACCCTTCGCGCGCGAGTCGGACTCGCACTTGGCTGGTTTCTTGCTCTAATTTTAAGTAAAAGTTATCTAAATGTAGGTACTTATTATGTCCTAACCTAACCCGTTAAGAGCTTCGCCCGTATTAGACTTACACCCTGCAATAATGATTCAAGAGTAAAGTTTTAGCATCACTAATGAGAGATATTATATTTTTCATTTGCACCGCAAGTGTTTGTTAGAAAAAGTATCTTATCGACTCCATAGGCTAGTTCGAAATATGAGAAATACCTACGGATACTAAATATGAGCCCCAATGAATCATCATATCATCAAATACAAGTCTCTACTTGTTGATATGTTGGCTAAGAGACGGTATACGCAATATTTTACCGTAAGTATTACTATTCTCGTATAGTTCAAAGCTTAAAAGGAATTGAAAACCATTCACAGCTAGAGTGAGAGAAGCGACCCATCTCGCTTTATATTGTAGCTATTCACGAAACTAAAAATTCAAGAGTTTGATTTTATCCAATATAAATTGAAACATAGTCTGGCAAAAACTTAGGTATCAACAGAGAAGCACGAAATACAAATTGGCCTTGCGTGGCCACCACATTTTTAGGGTTCCGAAGCCAAAATGGCAAAAACAGAACCCTTATAGATTCGTCATGTCCGTCTGTCCGTCTGTCACAGCCGATTTACTCGGATACTCGGAAACTATAAATGCTGCAGTAACGAAATTTGGTAAGGATATGTGTTATATGAACCGCTACAGGATTATGATACTAAATTGTAAAAAAAGCCATTGGGGTGGGGGCCCTCCATACATGTAACTGAGGGATAGAACATTTTTTTTAGTTGTATATAAGCATGTGGGGTATTAATAGAAAGGTCTTTGAAAATTATATGAAGGTTTTTAAATCTCATTTTTATTTAAGCACATCGTTTTCGAGATATCTTAAAGTCTGAAAAATGTGCCCCCCCCCCCCCCTCTATTTTTTAAACTACACGATATAAAATTCTAAAAAAATATATGTTATGCACATTAATAAATTCTATCAACGATTTTTGGTTTGATTAAATTATCTCCTATAGTTTTTGAGGTAGGTTGATTTAACTGTATTTTTTTATAATAAATTGTTAATGGTACGGAACCCTTCGCGCGCGAGTCCGACTCGCACTTGTCCGGTTTTTTTTTAAATTTCCTGTCTGTCAGCGTTATACAGTAATATTTTATGCTTCTTTTATCTTTATGCTAACATGTGATCGTAAAATATAGAATACATTTTACTTGTGTCGCTGTATCGGATTACAAAAGGTGCCGCGATAATCATTAAAGAATAAAAAATATAATTAATATTGTCTATTTAGTGGCACACTAATTAGCTGACCAATTGTGTAGCTTGGGCCTCACAGGCAGTGTGCCCAATCACTTAAGTCGTAACAGCAACAAACCCATAAAGTCCATAATTTATAGCTAGGCGTACAATATTTGTTACGTTACGTTTTTCCCCATTGCATCACTCTTTCAAAAGCTCCCTGAATGCTTCCATTATACTGAGAGGTTACGGCTAACCACGCGTTGCCTTCCTGTCAAGCTTACCTACGAATTCACAAGTGCAACAGAAGGGAACAGAGGAAAAAACATCGAATGCGGTTCACGATAACGTTATCCCATTCTTAAATTGACCCGTCGTACGAATATCACCCTAGTATACAATACGTAATGCATATTCCCGATTTCGTATTTCGTCTCATTCAGTCTGACACAGGACGCGCTAAGGGTCACCCGCGTGACATTTAAAAAGTTTATACACACGGAAAAAACTGTAATAAAAGAGTGAATGTGATTTGGACTGCCGCCAATGTAATAATAAGTGTACATTTTGGAAAAATGTGAGTAAAGAAATATTTTCAGAATGCATGTGAACGCCGGGGAAAACGCGGGAAATGCGCAAAAGCGAATACCTAAATTATGATAATTCATATGTGAAGAATACAAGATTTTGCTGTTGCAAAAGTGTGGAGACATATTTCGAACGGCCATTTTTATTTGTGTAAACATTATTTGTGTAGTTATGTAGGTACACATTTTTTTTGTAATTTAGTGTAGTTTTACATATATATTATTATGTGTACAATTTTCAGGGTCAGTGACTTAAGTGATTAAAATGATGCAAATTATTTATTATTAATAAATATTTTATATTATTTAATTTAATTTAATTATATTTTTTTATTTCATTTATTCTGTAAGCTTGTAAATTTAATTAAGGTACCGCTGTTTCAAATAAAATAAAAAGAGCGTCAGATATCGTTTTTCCTAAGATCGTATCATGGATTATTTAATTTTTTTTCAGCATTGATTAATTTATTACAAAAATCAGGCGGTCTCAAAATTATTAGACATAAAGGAAAAGTACCTTAAATATCGTAGATAGGATATTTTTATGAAATGAGAGTTTATTTATTTATTTATTCATCTTTATTGCACTAAACAGGGTTAAATTGCAAGAAAATTATGTAATGCTGTTCATTCATACCTCCAAGAATATCTACTTGTCATACAAAATCTATGATATACCATTACTTACTTGCTTACTTACTCGCAATAAAAAATAAGATAAGTCCTCTTTATATCATGTCCATTCATGTCCAATAGTCATCATGTGATACCCGGTATAAAACTGTCTATGATAAAATAAATGAAATTTATACATGAAATAAAACTATGAAAACGGATAAACTCGCGTATATTTAATTAACTTTACTTCATCCCGACGTTTCGAACACTCTACAGGATTCGTGGTCTATCATCCGCAGACAGGAATGAAGTTAATTACCTAATATACGCGATTTTATCCGTTTTCATAGTTTTATTTCATGTGTAGTTCTCGCAGTAACCGAAGAAAATATTAAATTTATTCAAATTAAAATATTAAATTTATAAGGTGGCCAAAACATATGTGGAATAAAAATATTTAAACGGATTATGTATATCGCGTATATTAATTATTTTCCTTAAATCGTTTATTGGTCACAATCATGATACTTGTACATATACAACTTGTACAAGTAGGTAAACAAGAATTGGGATTTCCTAAATAGATAAGATACTTTGTGTTAGTGTTATTAAAAAAAACATCACAATAAATAAAATATGTTAACATCATAAGATAAGGAAGTCTCTACTGTTCTGAACAGGATGCTTAGCCAAGTTGCCAATCGCTAGCGCTTGCTAGCGCATCGTAGTTTTCCCTCTCTGTCACTCCTTCATATTAGTGCGACAAAGAGGGAAAACTACGATGCGCTAGCAAGCGCTAGCGATGGGCAACTTGGCTAAGCACCCTGGTATGTTTTCAAAATGACGGGCGTCTGTCCGATCCTTGGTAATCAACCTCAATGAAAATAATAGACACTTCAGAAAATTAATACTCCATAAGACATTGAATTGAATGTCATTATTGTCATTTCATTGTGTACCTATGTCAGCAATGAAATGTTAGTTGTGTGTCTGTAAATCATTATTATTTGTATTTTATAACGGTTTGAAACTGACGTGTTTTATAGATATCGTCAGCCTCCGTAGCCTAGTTGGTAGTGACCCTGCCTACGAAGCTGGAGGTTCCGGGTTCGAATCCCGGCGAGGACATTGTGTACCTATTTATTTAATTTATCACAAATATATGCTCCTTGTTCATGACTGTCTATGTATTTAATTATCTATAATATGTATCTATCTATTATATATATATATATCGTCGCCTGGTACCCGCATCACAAGCCTTAATTGAGCTTACCGTGGGACAAGGTCGATTTGTGTAACATGTCCCAAGATATTTATTTATATAAACTTACTCGATATCAACAAAAAATGTTTCCCACACTAGTTTGATTGCGTCAGTCTTTTGTTTTGCTATGGATTTTCCGGGCTCTGGTTATTACCTACTAGGTGCTTTCAAGTACTTAGATCTAGTACTTCTGAACTTGAATTAATTTCTCAAAAAATCCTAAGTTGTGCATTCTACTTAAAAAAACCTCACTGGCACGTTGACTGGCACTGGCAATGATTCTTTATTCAATTTGGAATAGCAACAAACTGTTTAAAAAATATATATTAAAATTTGTTTATTTCGAGTAACCGAGGCTTACACAGTTTTATACATACACAAGACAAAAAAAAATACAGAAATTACAGGCAACAGTACAATGAATTTTGAATGGTCTATGTTACACATAAAATTAAAACTACTTCCGGTTCTAACCCTACACCACTGACTTTACTTTAGCGAAGCCAAAGCGAGATAGTTAGTCACCGACACTCGTCCTGAAAAAAAAAAGCTTACTTTAAAAACTTGTACTTGAAAAAATTGTCGATGGGGTCTTTTCATGTTTAGCTGTCCTTGTGGACGTTTCATTTAGTTCTATTGTATTTTGCAAATAGGTATTCGTCCATTTTATGGCAAATATTGGTCCAATTTTTTGTACTCCAGTACTCTATTTTTTAGAATTGAAGCTCCGCCTGTGCGCGGGTCCCGTAGCATATACTTCAGGGTTGCGTTTTATAAAGTTACATTTTACAATTTCGCTGTTTGCCGCTCTTTCTAGACCAAAGACTTTCTAGGTCGGCAACTTTTTAGCAGCCAAGGGCCACAATGTTGTTTATAAAACGCGACCCTGCTGTTAGGTTAATCCGCCTCTGAATATTACATTTAAATATGTCTATGTCTTTCAGTTAATCGTTCGTTTGCAGGAACATATGTTTACGAAAGTTGTTGTATTTGTATGGTGCTATGTGTTACACTAGCATCATTTTGTTACTAAACGTACCATTCGTCAGTAGAATCCAAAACTAGTAAACAAACCTAAAAACGAGCATTATTCCATAATCACGCACTTTACAAAGTCAAAATATTCTTTATTCAATTAGGCCAAGCAACGAGCGCTTTTGAATCGTTAAACTAAATAGCGAATGAAAAAAAAAACTACTTCCGGTTCTAACCCTACAGCACTGCCTGAGAAGAATCCGGCAAGAGACTCAGCGGGACTTTTTTTTCAAATAATAAGTAGTTTTATAACATCTTACAGCTAGCTAACATGCATTAATTAAAAGCGAAACATAAATTTGATTTAATATAAATACAGATATAGTACATTAACTAGAGATGAAGTCTCTAATAGTCAGAATAATTATATAAATGTAATGAATTTTGAGAAATGTATGATGTTTTAGAACACAACTTCATGTAAGTTGTACTTAATATCAACAAAGCAACAACTAATAAAAAATTGTGGTCAAAAAATTATGTATTCCCGTTGCCTGTGTTGTTTTGGGACTCAGGTCCTCTATCCCTGGACCATTACCAACTACACTCACTATGGAACCATGCCAAAATAACAAGTAATAGGAGCAATAGGTGTTATGTTCCGGTTTGGGGGTAAGATAGCCGGCGTAATTACTGGTATAGATATAGGCAATCCATCTGTCCTCAGGGTAGGCAGCGCATAGGCGATTTTTTGGTCACTATGTCCATGGGCAGTTCCTGTTTTCCATCAGGTGGGCTGAGCTCAGTTGTCAACTTTAGTCACATACAAAAAAAAGTTCATCTACATAGCGAGTAATCTCTAATAAGATCGTTGATGTAGCGAGCAGTAAATTACGTCATAAAAAGAGTTTTACCCTCAAAAGTTCCCTTTCAAGTCAACAGATACAACAAACTCTGATTATAACGTTAAATAAAAGGTAACATGGAGGATGGACACGGCCACTCCTCCGTTTTAGGTGCGGAAATGCCCGAGGACCAAATATCGACCACAAAATGGAAGCAGTCGTGCAATGATCGTTAATTAAACGCCCTACATTACGCGATTAATTTCACGTAATATTCAATACCCAAGCACCCACCGGCGCTGTACGAGGCCACTCCCAGGTGGCAGAAGAAGGAAACTGGTGGAGGGAGTCAAAAAAGGAGTACGGTATAGTCAAATCAGCAACCGTCACGTCATAGTAAACAAGATTGCCACTCTCAAATATTTATAGGTTTCGAATAACGGTGTAGAAGCTTAATATTTCTTAACTCTGACAGACAAGTCTGTTGCTGAAAATGGTAACGAAATGGAAATGAGTAATAAAAAGTCATATCGTGTTTCAAGTATCAATCAAATAAAAGTCCTTGGTATAGTAATTCAGATAACTTCCGGAAAACCGTTGCAAGCGCACTCCCCGATACGCATCTTTCTAACGGATTGAGATGTCATCTTTTAAGCTGGTTCAAGAGCGCCCTACTCTCGTGCATTTGGGAACAGGGAATACATGTATTTTTTATAAGCAGGGTTGTTTTCTTCCCTATTGGTTAACATTGAATCTTATTGCTTGGGTGATACAGTCGCAATTTAAATACGTGGTTATTTTATTCATGCAAATACAGTAGCGTCTTACGGTTTTCTAAAGGTGCATTTAGACCAAACGAGCATTCGCTCATTCTATCCCCCACTCTACGAAATCAACGAACTTCGTCGAATCACGTTTTGTGTAACGAACGCGTTTCGTAGAGTGGGGGATAGAATGAGCGAATGCTTGTTTGGTGTAAATGCATCTTAACAATAGACAAAGAACACGGTCAGAAGTTATCTGAATTACTATATCGCAATCACTCCTTTGGGGACATTAAAGCCGCGAGCTTGCCATAAATACTAACAACCGTCGTTGTTGCAGAACGTTGCTTCCTCTAATTAAATAAATAAATAATAAAATAAATATCTTGGGACATCTTGCACAAATCGACCTAGTCCCACAGTAAGTATAATTAAGGCTTGTGTTGTGGGTACCAAACGACGATGTATAAAATAGATATATAGATACATATTAGTTATTTATGTGGCTGGCGCATAATAAGAGGCATTAAACATGAGTGTGGTTTTATGAAACGAGCCGTAGGCGAGTTTCATAATAAGATCACGAGTGTTTAATGCCTAATTATGTACAGTCACATACATAACTTTATCTACATCCATATCATTAGTTTAGAATGACAATTTACCTTTATTTTCATGGATATCCACTAAGTAATTACCTCCAAATATAAAAATTCAAATCAGTTGAAATCACTCAATTTGAGTAAGGATATCCTACAATAAATATTTATTGAAAAAAAAACAACAAAAAGAAGTTGACTTCATAATGTTAAAATTAATATCATGACGACGATACTTTAATGTCAACATTATGATGCACTGTACTCTGCCTGTACTTTAATGTTAACATTATGATACAGCCACAGACACCGGTCTCTTAATATAGGTCATTACATTACCGCTTCTGAATACATAACAGGGAAATTATGATATTCCTGTAGATAAAGATACTTAAATACATACACAGCTATGACCAAGGAACAAATATTTCTGATAAATAAATACACAAATACTGCCCTCACCGGGATTCAAAACCGGAACCTCCGGCTTCGTAGTCAGGGTACGGAGGTAACCAACTAGGCTACGGAGGCTGACAAATAAATATAACCACCGAAGCTTCTGTATTTTTATACAAAACCTAACCTTATTCATTAAGAAATTTGCAAGTGAGAGGATGTAAAATTATGACAGAACCATAAAAAATATTATATTTTAATATATTCTGAAGATCTGCCAGCGGGCAATGGAGCGCAGTATCCTAGGTGTCAGGAGGACCGATCGCATTCGGAACACCACACTGCGCTCAAAAACCCGCATTGCTGACGTTGGTACGAGGAAATATGATTACAAATCTCATTCAAATGTAATGAACTTAAAGAAACCATTTAAAACTCAATGTCGAAACGTATCGTAGAGTTACTCCTAGTACCTACTTAAATATAACCAATGTCTTATAAAGTCACCAACGAGAATTGAGAAATTTAACATGTGAGCTCCGATTGATGTGAGCGCATGTTTACTACGGTCGTACAGATCCACTTATACTAGGCAGTAGTGGGCCATAGGAATTAGAGCATGGTCAAATTACTTTATTCACAAGTTGGTAAAAAGCGTTTTTACCCGCTCGTATTAAAGGATAAACGAGCGCTTTATGAGCTAGTGAGGGGAACATTTTTATCCAATGACATGTAATGAAAATCTATTGTTTGCCATATACCGGCTGATTGTGAAGAACTACAAAAGTACTATATATTGATTTAAACTTTCACGATTGTCACTCATATTTTAAAGACAAACGGGTCTTAATCGCGTAAACTTACGTTTAATTATATCCTGACGTTTCGGGCATGACGTTACGCCCGTGGTCGCAGGTAGACTATACAATTAAACGTAAGTTTACGCGATTAAGACCCGTTTGTCTTTAAAATATGATACAAAACTACTGGACACCATTTATTACTGCTCACTTTCATAAGATAAACTATTTGAATTTGAATTTAAAACGTTTCGGGTAATGAGTCGATAATGGTCGATACCTACGTATACGTAATAGGAAAAGCCTGAGAAGCTAACGTGATAATAAATCTACAGCCAAATTCCACTAGAGTCTTGATAAATATTACTCGTGATCTATATTTGACGGACGGGAATATTTTTACGATAATGTATCGCAAGGCCGCGGGTCAAATGAATGCATTCCGATAAATAACACATATCCTGCGTTATTTTCGATGAAACCGCTATACATCGTGTTTTTATTGATTACCGTTAAATTAAAGGGAAGCTTATTTAGGTCAAAAATAATCAATTTCTCTAAGAAACTAGTGTCTTAACTCTTACTGTTATTGAGTTGTTAAAAAAATAAGTTTAATGACTGAACAAGTGTATTGCAACCTTTATTACATCCTAATGTTACTTATTTTGACATGTGCCGTCAGCAGCCGTCAGTCGCATGAGATCTTATTCTTAAGGTTCTCTCACACTTGCCATTACAATTATTATGTATGAAAACGAAAATAATATTTTTTTCGAAATTAACAAAAGCCGATATACCAGGCAACTTCTATTAACGTCCCACGTAACCTGTTCAATTTAACGGAAATCAATAAAAACACGGTGTATACTTGCCATGTCATTGATTCTAAATCTTAAGTCGTTTCATTATAACGTTTATAACGAAGTTTCGATAAAGTTTTATCAGGGCAAAATGATAAACATACACACATCGACTTTGAGCATAAGTATCTCAATGGGCATTGTAGAGAATACCTTATTATTTTTTTACCCGATCATGTCGTGTAAATACCTACACTGTTTTACTTAGAAATTTGCGTATTTTTCACTTATGACTGTTGCAGAACATTCTAAAAATTGCGGGAATATACTCGTAAATTTCCAAGAATTTTCGTGAGAATTTAAGAGTAACCTCTCATTGAGAATGTTTTCATGAGAACTTATAAAAAAGTTTTATGAAGAATATTGTATTTCACAATTGAGTAAACAAGGCATAAAATATACTATAAAAGGATGTAGGTATACAACGGTTTTGGCATGATTAGATTGCTTGTAAAATTTAAATTGACGGGAACGTTATCTATAGAAGTCTAGTTATGAAACAAAAATAGTATGTCTCAAATGTCCCAAAAATATGTAAGTATGTATCTAAATTGAGATTTCTCAGTTTAGTTACTCCCTTAAAGGTGCATTCAAACCAAACGGGCATTCGCTATTCTATCCCCCACTCTACGAAACCAATGAATCACGTTTCGTGTTACGATCGAATTTGTATATATTTTTGTACATATTATGTACATATTTTTGTGATGTTAGAGACATAAGTTTTTGTTTCATATCATAACTGAAAAGTACCTACGCATGATTCCGAGTAATATGACCTACACTAGGGTGGGTCATTTTTCAAAAATTTCGATTTTCTGAAGACCAGTTACAAAATGTTGCCATTTGATATTTGATAATCACTCTTATTTTAATTATATTTTTAATTTAATTTTTTCTGCCTCCGGATTTGATGAGTATTTTTCCTAAAATGTATGTGTGTGTTTTTTCGTCTCTTTTGGCTCCATAACTATAGAAAAGCTATTTCCAGGTAAACACAATACTCAATCATAGCTCATGTTGCATAAAAAGTAAAAACATAGATATCAACTGTGGTCAGTACAAAATGTACTGAAAGTTTCTATAAAATCTTTCAATTAGATCCGAGGAAGAATATTAATTCTGATGGCCAAATAATTTTGCACACTCTTTTTCGACCTAATTACGGAGCTATTGTTAAAAACAAATACTTTTTTTTCTTCATACATCAGTGACCCACCCTAACCTACACGCAATAATCGCAAAAAAAATAGTATGCAAATTATCCAAAAAGTTTATACCTACATTTGATATTGATAAAAAGTGGTAGGCTAGTAGTGTCAATGATTCTGAGCAAGATGCACCACATTTACTAAAAGTGTGCCTACTTACCCATGACTTGTTACGTCACACTTCTCAAAAAACGAATCTTTAGCTTACCTGTTCCAAAAGTTTTCTCTGCCTTCGGTAAACGCTTTGGAGACCATCTTAAAGCATCAACCTAGGTACAATGCTATGCTAAAGCATTGTCATCTTAAAGGCAAATCAGTTGATGAGGCCAAAAAGCTAACTCATACCTTTCTTCAATCACTTAGTTACACGGAGACAGAGGCTATTCTAAGTAATGCTTAGTAAGCTTAGTAATAATACTTAGTAGCTTAGATTAAGTAATTTGCTACCTAACCTAATGTTTGATTTTATTGTTTTGTAACTGATTCTGTTTTTCAAATGTATATGGTTCCCCGCGATACAGGCGATAGCCTAGTGCGGAGACCCCTGCTATATCTGTACGCTGTTTTCAGAAATAAATATTCTTTATTATTATTTTTCTTTTTTTTCGTTCGTTTTTCTCCTTTTTCAAGGGTGGTTTGTTCATTATGCGGGCCATGGCCAAGCATAATAAAACGTTTGCAAGTAGTTATTACTGAGTATCTGTAATAGTTGACGATGTCAAAAACTTTCTAGTTATGCGGCATGTATTTAGTATCGTGGCTTGTTGTAGAGTTGCTATAATATGAGTAGGAATCTGTAAGGTTTTCAGGCTATTGCTTAGGGTTTTAGGGACTACTCCCGTGGTTGAGACAACTACGGGTACTATGTGAACGCAGTTTGCTTGCCATTGTCGCCTAAGCTCTATAGCCAGATCTTTATATTTTGTCAATTTATCATTGATTGTTGGCTGAAGATTGTGTGTATTTGGTATGGCTATATCGATAATGTAAACGGTCTTTTTGTCTTTGTCAAATAGTGTGATGTCCGGTCTATTGAAGTGTATCGTTTTGTCTGTCATAATTGTCCTGTCCCAATACAATTTATACTGCCCGTTTTCATGTACTGTCGAAGGAATGTATTTATAATACGGTATTTGTTTTTCAGTGAATTTGTATTTATAAGCTAAATGCTGATGGACTATGGATGCAACCTGGTCATGGCGATGCTTGTAGTCTGTTTGGACAATGGCTTTACATGCACCTGTTATGTGTTGGATGGTTTCGGGGGCACTATTGCAATGTCGGCATAAGTCAGTCGGTCGGTCTAAGTCTTTTGTAATATGTTTTCTGTAATTTCGTGTGGCTATGACTTGATCTTGTATCGCTAGCATAAAGGCTTCGGTTTCTGGAAACAGTTTACCCCTTTTTAACCATGTGTTTGAGAGATCTTTGTCTACGAACGCTTGCCCAAGATCGGTGAAATGCCTCCCATGTAGCGATTTCTGTGCCCATTCGGTTGTTTTTTGTTGCAGGCTCACTATTTGTTCACAATGCTGGGTGTTTTGATCTTGTAGGTTAAGGGGCGTATATCGGGTGTCTATTTTGGCAGTGTATACGTGTAACGGTGATTCGGTTTTAGCGTGAAAATATTGCCTAAGAGTGGTTATTTGCTTGTTGTGCAAGTTTTTCAAATCTATTAAACCTCTCCCTCCTTCTTGACGTGGTAAAGTTAATCTTTGCGTACATGATTTTGGATGATGCTTCCTGTATTTTGTTAGGCTTGTGTTGATTGTACATTGGAGCCTCTTCAGATCAGATTGTGACCAGTTAATGATACCGAAAGAATACGTTAAGACAGGTATTGCAAAAGTGTTTATAGTTTTTATACTATTGCGCGAATTAAGGTGTGATTTTAGGATAATATTAAGTCTATGTCTAAACTTACGGACAAGTTCTTGTTTTGTTTGTTTTTGGTGTATCTGCCTAGACTGCTGAAAACCTAAATATTTATACGTGTCCTGGTCAGTCATGTTCTCAATTTTCTCTCCAGTGTCTAAGGTATATATTTTGTATTTTTCCTCTGTGGATCGAATGAATTTTGCATTTATCTATTCCGAATTGCATGCCTATGTCTGTTGAGAATTCTTGAGTTATATCAGCAAGGTGGTGAAGTTCGTTAAAACTATCTGCAAAGAGTTTAATATCATCTACATACATGAGGTGGGATAGTGTGTGGTGTGTATTGTCATGTTGAAGTCTGAAACCTGCATCAGCCCTATCAAGTAATTCGGAGAGAGGGTTTAAGGCCATGCAGAACCACAGTGGGCTCAAAGCGTCCCCCTGAAAAATGCCTCTCTTAATTTGAATTGGTTCTGTAGTCAACGTGCTGTCTCCTTGTTTTACCGAGAGTGTTGTTTGCCAACTGTGCATGGCACTTTGCAGGAAATCTATAAGACTTGGGTGGATTTTGTATCGGTGTAATACATATACGAGCCAGGTGTGCGGTACTGAATCGAAAGCCTTTTTATAGTCAATGTACATAGTGTGGATATTCCGTTTCTTTCTCATTGCCTGTTTCATTGCTACTGAATCTATAATTAACTGCTCTTTGCATCCTTGGCTATGCTTCCTACAACCTTTTTGCTGTTCCTTCAAAATATTGTGTTGTGATAAATGGTTGTAGATTGTTTCACTAATACAAGCGGTCAATATTTTGTAAATAGTTTGAAGGCAAGTGATTGGGCGGTATTTTTCAGGGTTTGATAGATCATTATCTTTGGGTAGTAGGAAAGTGCGGCCTTGTGTTATATAAGGAGGCATGGTATCCGGTGACATTATAAATTCGTTTAGGTATTTATGGATAAGTGGATGTGTGCAAGTGAGTTTTTTATACCAGAAGTTGTGTATGTTATCTGTTCCAGGCGACTTCCAGTTATGAGTGCGCTTAATTACTTTCATAAATGTTTCTACGGGGATGTGATCAAATTCCATCATGGGTGTGATGGCTGAATTGCTCGTGCCCTCATCATCAGAGATCCAAGACGCGTCCTCGTTATGTTGGATCGGCTGTTCCCATATATTCGCCCAATATTGGCGCAGCGAGTCTATCGGCGGCAGGGCTGGTGCTTCAGCATTACGTAACTGACGAGAATCTGGATTTGTTGAAATTTTCCTATAAAACCCGCTTTCGTTATTTGTAAAAAGTGTATTTTGTAATTTTCTTTCTGAACATGTCAAATATCTCCTAAGTCTACTGGATGCTGTATTCAGTTTCTGTTTAAGTGTGTCTAGGAAATGTTCAGGCTCGGTGTTGGGATTTTCAAATGTTGCATGTGTACGGTAAGTGTTCTTTATAGTTTCGATTGCTAGGACTATTTTTTTTCCTCGGTTACCTCTGATGTACTGTGTAAGTCGGCCTATGTCCACTCTGTACTTACTTATTTTGGACTCTAGTCGTACTTGCCACTTGGGTTTGTTTGGTTTTCGTCTACAACCACTAGAATTGGGATGATCCATATTTACCCCCACGTATACAGCTGTAGTATATGCTGTAGTGTAGATAATAGTCTGAAGTATGTTAAAATCTAGGTGGCCTTTAAGGTGCTGAGGTAAGACGTGGTTGTTTATGAACTCAACTGTTAATATTAGTTTTCGCGAGATTTTTAGTTTAGGGATACGGGGTCTTTTTGTGGGATCTATGTTTTTAAACAAGTCAAAATTACTTTGAAATTGTGTTCGGATTTGTTCTTCGTTTATGTCTTTCGGTATCAGCCCCCTACGTTGCTTGTTTGTCTTAGATCTAGTGTGCGTGGGAGATTGGTGGTTTAATGAGGTATGGGAATCTACTTGGTTGCTATTTTGTTCAGTCTGGTCATCCTGTTGTATTGAGTCTAAATCAGTAAAAGAATTTTGTGTGTCAATATTAATTATGGAACTACCTACTGTGCTTTGGTCTTCTTGTAATGTGACGGAGCATGTTGGAACATTTTTAGTTGCTAACTCGGTTCTAATTTGGTTTCTAATTGCCTGTATTCTTGCATTACTTATCATTTTGTTATTCATGATTACTCTCCTCTGGTCAGCTATTCGTTGTTCTGATACATGTGATAGGTGTGGGAATTGCGATACAAATCTGTCCTGTAGTTTTTTCCTGTAAGCTGTCATGTTAGTTTCCAACTCGGTCACTTCAAAATAAAACTTAATAATAGTCTCATTAACCTCTGGCGTCCATGTCATTCTTCCTGAAGTTGGAGGTTGCGAAGATAATGATGCTATGGCGGCATCAGGTCGAGTTGTAGTATTTAAATATTTCTCGACTTCTGACCGGATTTCGTCTAAAGTTGCTTGCGAGAGTAATTTATTATTCAGTATGGCTCGACGTTGGTCTCCTACTCTTTGCCTCGATACGTCCATTTCAGGGAACTCTGTTTGAAACCGTGTGTGTAAAGTTTCTAGATATCCACGTTGAAGTGTTTCTAGTTTGCTGCAAATTAAGTACGTACGCCAGATAAACTTATTCATTTCATGGGTCCACCTTTTTCGCGTACGGGCCGTGTTTGTAGTGGGTGCAGAATTAATGGCAAGTGCCTCCTGCACAACATCTACAGACATCATAGAGCTTGTTGGTGATGATGGCGGTGACTGTGATGGGGAATAGTTATCGGAATGGTGATATGGACTTGGTGATTGGAATAAACTACGAATTGATGAAGTGGGTGATGAGGCGGTGTTGATGATTTTAGAGTTGTCCTGGTAGTCTCCAGCAGGATCCACTCCTGTTGGTCTTGTCCTCTCTGAAAGGTGAGTTCCTGATAAAAGAGAATTTAAATATTCCATACCACCAACTGAATCGGCTGTAGTTTCGACATCGGTGGCCCGCCTGCTCAGCTCCCGATGACCGGCTGTAATAGATTGTTCGATGGGAGCCCGCCTGCTCAACTCCACATCGCCGTTGGATCGCATGCTGTGGCATCCAGCAACGGCTCCAGATGCGCCCCGACGATCGCCCTCGGGCAGCGGCCCTGGACGTAGACTCCTCGATCTTAATTGCATCATCTAAACTAGAGAGAGAAGAGGCGGAAAAGAAACAGAAAGGAAGAAGAAGTAAAGATAGGAAAGTTGGGATCTTAGTTTGGGAAGGGTAAGCCTAGTTGATATTGGCAAGAAATGTATCTCCCTAATTGGGGTAAGGTCTAGGTGTTTCGACCTGGTTTGAATAGTATCACCAACCCGTAAGCCCGCCCACCACGACAAGGTGATCCCTTTGGGGGGTTATTATTATTATTATTATATTTATGTGTTGTTCTTTATTTTTCTCTCCTAATTGGAGGTAACTTTTTAATTCCACAATCGCGGGCTTTTGGCCAAACGAGAACGAAATTTGAGGTTGAGGTAGTACTATTCTAAGGATACTACTGTTCTAAGGATAAAAATTTCCGTACTAATCTACAGGTGTTCATGATAACTGCTTTTTGTAATAAAATATACGTGAGCGGGTGAATTTCTAGTTTCTTTATGCTAGCGTGCAGGGTGCGGGGAATTACTCCTGTTGATGATATTACGATCGGAATAGTTTTAACTGTATTCACTCTCCATTGGCTTTTGATTTCTATAGTTAAATCAGTATATTTGCTGATTTTTTCCGTATGAGTAGCTGTAAGGTTATGAGTATTAGGTATGGCTATATCAATTAGATATACTGTCTTTGAAATTTTGTCATGAAATGTAATGTCCGGTCTGTTGTAATGAACTGTCTTGTCGGTGATAATGGTTCTATCCCAGTACAGTTTGTATTCATTCGATTCTAAAACGGTCTGTGGAGAATATTTGTAGTAGGGTGTCCTGTTCTGTATGAGATGATATTTGAATGCGAGATATTGATGAATTATGGCTGCTACTTGGTCGTGTCGGTGTTTGTAGTCTGTCTGTGCTATTGATCGGCATGCTCCGGTTATGTGCTGGATGGTCTCAGAGGCAGCTTGGCAGCGTCGACATAAGTCTGTAGGTTGTGTTCGGTTACGGATGATGTGCTTTCTATAGTTTCTGGTATCTATTATTTGGTCCTGGATGGCAATAATGAACCCTTCTGTCTCTGGAAATAACTCACCCCTCTTGAGCCACATGTTGGATGCTAGTTTGTCGACGTTGGGGTTGATCAGATCTAGCCGATGCCGTCCGTGGAGTGATTTTTGAGCCCATGCCTGTAGCTTTTGTTGAGGTTCTGCGAGTTCTTCGTTTTTTTGTTTTGTGTGGTTATTCAGATTCAAGGGAGTATATTTTTGATCAGCTGTCACAATGGCCTGGTGTATTTGAGAACGAGAAGACTGGTTGTAAAAGAATTTCCTAAGAGAGCTTACCTGTTTGTTATGTAGGTTCTTAATATCTATCAAACCCCGTCCGCCTTCTGCTCTTGGTAGGGTTAATCGTTGGACACAGCTTCGTGGGTGGTGTTTTCGGTACTTAGTCATTAATGTATTAATGATTCTTTGAAGGTTACCTAGATCTGTTTGGGACCATTGTATTATTCCAAATGAATATGTAAGAATGGGTATGGAGTATGTATTTATTGCCTTAATGGTGTTACGTGCGTTGAGATGAGTGTTGAGGATTTTATGGAGCCTGTCTATAAATTTCTGCCTGAGTGTTGATTTAATTGTTTTATGATGAAGTTGCTGTGACTGTTGATAGCCAAGATACTTGTAGCCGGTTTCTTCATCGACGGGGTCTATTATTTCTCCACTATTAAGCATATAACTATTGTACTCTAGTTTGCCTTTTCGTATCGATTGGAGTTTGCATTTGTCAATGCCAAATTCCATTCGTATGCAGTTTGAAAAATTTTGTGTGATGTCTGCGAGTTTATGGATATCATCTAATGTACCGCTATAAAGCTTGATATCGTCCATATACATCAGGTTCTGCTTCGGTTAGGCTCATTTTCAATAGGTTAGGTACTGCGACCATATTCAACATGGACGTCTAACGCCAGCTCAAATGCCCCCAAAACCAATTAATTCAATTGTGCTAAGATGGACAATTGAATAAATTGGTTGTTCAATTGTGTCGAGATGGGCAGGACATAGCGCTTTTAATTCTTAACACCGCACATATTTCGGCGCAACATATTTGACATATGTTTACAAAATATAGCCAATAAGAACTTTGATGGACTAATGACAACTATTTTTTATTGGCGGTTTAAGTTTTTATAGGTTGATATTGAATTTCATTACCGTGATGCATTGAAGAGGGGGTGACACTTGTCAACTAAAATTCAGGACTGTTTTTGAAAGGCAACTTAGTATGGCGTGCGGTTTCCATGTTTTATTTGTTCGTAGGTTAGGTACCATCTCGCAGAGTGACTTCTAGCATAGCTTTCATAATAATAACTTAGATTATTTTAATTTATCAGCTAAGTACCTACTGAATATTTAATTGGTAGCAAAACAAAATGTCTATATTTTCCTTGAATATATCTAGGTATTGTTTGTTTTCCTTGTTCTGATAAGTTTCGGTACTAATTAAATTGGATTTGAGGAAACATACACGTCAGTTTTATAGTATTTAACTGACGTGTACGTAATGAAATGAAAGTAATGAACCAATCTAGAATGTGAATAGGTGTTCCATGTTTTATCGAACAATAAAAATAGAGAATTGTCAATACAATTTAATGTAAAAATATATTTATATTCTGTATTTTTTTATTGTGTCTGTAATGAGCTTACTTGGAGTATTTTTTTCGAAAAATTAGAAGCTGGCATGCTACCGCGAACATCGAAGTTCGCAAATTTCGGGGATTTATCTCGGTCACTCTAATGACGCCTTCTTTGGAGTGACAGAGACAAATCCCTGAAATTTACGAACTTCGGTGTTCGCGGTAGCAGGCCTGATTATTTGCCCGTGAAAGTAGGTATTAAAAGCTATTATTTTTATGTAATAGGTACATACTAGTCAATTCAGCCGTTCGTTTATAAACATCGGCAGAAATTCGCAATAGTTTTCCGGTGTAAGATTATTTCAAACACCTAATTAATACACACATTGTATATAATTTCCCGGGCATCTTTATCTTTACGAATGCAATGGTTTTGTTCATGCTGTTTATATAAAACGATTATCTTTGAGTTAAACACTGAAATAGTATAACAAATCTAATGTATTCGTTTAAGAGGCAAAAATCAAATGTTTTGACATATTGTTTGACAAGACAATTAGTGTTGCTACACATAGTCCTGTTTTAGTTCAACTTTATTTAATCTCTACAATATTTTGTCGGGCTGTACTTGGCGCGCCGAATTATTTTGTACGGATAATTTCGTTCCTCTAATTTTAAGTTAAAGTCTAATTTTAATCTAAATGTACTTATTATGTCCTAAACTAACACCCATTAAGAGTTTCGCTCGTATTAGACTTACACCCTGTATATTAATGAGTACATTAGGACAACTCCAACGATCCCAAGCTTGATAGAGTTACGTTACGTTACGTCCATCTTTGCGCAAATGTGGGGGATACAAATGCTGCAGCCGGGTCTAAATTATAGTCAATAATTAACTATAAATATTTAAAAAAAAACAAATATTTTTTTTATTTTAATTATAAAGAGTGGTACTGTTATTCTGTTATTCTGACATGTCCATTCTCATTACTTTTTTAACGCCCCTCGTATGAACTTTACTGTACCTAAGCCCACGATGTTCCCATACAAATTGAGGCCAGGAATTTATTACCAACTTAAGTGCGGACGTGTCACAAAAATGTAATATATCACCATTTCTATTATCGCTCCGCGTTTTTGTGCCCTAAATAAGAATCGTCGTCTTCATATAAAAAACAATTCATGGAAGAGCGTTTCTCAGAACATTTGTTGTTATCAACAAACACGTGTTTGAGAGATTCAGATCAAAACCCTAAAACAATACCGACCTAATTACTTATTCTACAACTTTAGTAGTAAAAATACTCACCATTTTTCCGATAGTCTTACTCCTAAGAGCGCTCGTACACCTGTAAGTTCTTACGTAAGTTATAGGGACGGAGCTATACTAAGGAATGAGAGGTGAATATCACTATCTCATTCCTTAGTATAGCCCCGTCCCTCTAACTTACGTAAGAACTTACAGGTGTACGGCTGGCCTAACGTCATAATATTATATCATCGTTGCGCCTGCAAAAACCGACATGTTGTGGATTTTAAATGTTTATAAGCAAGATGGCGGAAATTTGTATTCGTTGCGTGCGTTTAGCGGTTTTTACTAAGTAAGAATAATTTTGTAAATCATACCATAACGATTTTACAATTACTGATTTTAATATACTTTTCAAAATAAAAGTAAATAATATTAGCATTTTTTATCATGCACGATTTTGCAAAAAATGTATAATGTATGATGTATCGAAATTTTGATTAGTAGTACAAATTCCACCCAAAATATGTCCACAGATTTTTTTTCTATTTTTCTCGTTTTTGCGATGCCATTAGGTATTCGCATTAGGTATGCCATTAGGTATGCACATTTTGTTTTTTGGAACGAAAAGAAAAATTCATGCATTTAAGGGTTAATAGCAAAGTCAGACAAATTTATCGAAAATAACACATTGCAAAGAAACTTACAAACTTGTGTAAGTCTTGAAATTCAGTATAGCAAAGAAATATGAAAGAAATGCTTCAGGTTCCTACCTACATGTCGTTTGAGGTTCAGTTAATAAGTACACTCAATGTTTTACATCCCTAAAGGTAGTAAAATAATGGGGCTAATAGTTTTAATACTTAGACCATTCAAAAGAGTTTGTTGTTATTCCAATTTGAATACTTAATAGTCCATTATATTACGGACACTCATGTATGGGAAAAGTTCACATTCGGATACCAGCACCAAATTTTAGTATGTTGTTAAATATGTGATTCTGTATCCAAAACTGTCGGGAGACACTCTCTAAAAGGTCAAGGTCACCAGTAATGACGTCCTCAAAATGGCTGCTGCCTAATTTCGAAAAGCGCTTATTTGTTCCTCAACCGCCCAATATACACCATTGTGTGTGGTATCAATTGAAAGGTTATTAAATATGCTCTAACTTTGTCTTTCTGTATTATAGCGTACATCTAAAAATAAAAAAAATATCGTGGAAAGAATAAAAATATTTTTTTACTCTTTTCGTACAATGTACATTTCATCAGGAAACAAGCGGCATTAGAAAAAAATGTTGTACTACATAAATGTAGCCAAACTATTATCCTAAAATAAACAGTTTAAATCATCGAAATCGGTTGAAAATAAACAAAGTTATGTCATTTTCTATATTCCGCGGCAAACGCCATACACCCGCCATCCGCCCGCCCGCCAGTTCGAAAATGTTAATTGCACCCAAACTATGCAATTGATTTACACTGATAAGATATGAACTAAAAGCCAATTAATTATACAAATACTAGAAGTTTTAAAAATACTGTTGTTATTAAAATAAAATACATAATTTAAGAAAAAAACAAATTAAAAGACAGGTACTTAGAGTAAGGTAGAAAAAAGGTAACAAATTAATAATAATAACTTCTAACTATCAATGAAAGAATATTATGTATATATATATATATATTTCAAGGTATTATTCTGTACAGTAAATTCTGGAGTAAGTTCCTTCACATACACAAAGAAGAGTGCAATTTAAAACGTTTTTTACGCATACGCCAACGTGGACAAGGCAAGTTCTTTCTTCTTTTTCCAGCTCCAATCGCAGGGATCAATTTTCTTGTGGATAAGGCAAGGCACTTCGTCCATATCTTCGTTTGTTTGTAGCATGGTTCGCTGTAGATGTTGAGTCAGTTTCAGTGCATATTTTGTTGGTGAGATGCTTTCAATACTCAATACTCAATCATTTATTGCTTCCACACAGTTTACAAGGTATTATGTGAACATAAAGTGTTTACCGCTATTTAGTTAGCTTTATTTTTAATGAAAACATTCCGTCGTGCTATAATTAATTGTTATATCATTTGTAGTCTCTCTGGACATTCGTCATCCAAGTGGTGGACGGTCTTCCTCTTTCCCTCTTTCCAGTAGCCATGGACAGATAGTTTATCACGACATGACTGTCCGGTCGGCGAAGGATGTGACCTTACCATCTTAGCTTATTTTTACAATCTTGAAACTATCCCTTACATTACATAAGTGGTCAACGCAGTCCTTGAGCGTGTCTCCGCCTGTCTATCGTAGCATACGATGTATGTGATAGAGTATTGAGTAAACTGAAAGAAATAGAAGCGGAGAGAGAGTGGAAAGAGGGAACCACTTCCAGGCAAGGTAAAATGACGTGAGGAGAACCCGATACTTTACAAAGTTGGAAAAAATTAACTTGAGGATGTTGATCAGAATTATTTCGAGAAACAACACCCTCAACATGCATCTTAAGGTGATGGGAATAAGTAATTAAGCAGCCTGTCCACATTACGGGAGAGACGAAACTAGTCAGCATGTTCTGGTAGAATGCATTTTGTAGATACGCAGCGGCATTATGTGTTTGGCAGGTATCCCTGCAGCTTATCGGTGTTCTTTCTCCTCACTCATGGACGTGTCGACGTCCATGAGTTCTTCCCTGGGGTCGCCCAGGGATATTCTACGGTTCTGCAAAAATACAAAGAGGCTAGAAGAAAATAATGTGGTAACGCAGCCGTGACATTAATCTACAGCTCCAGCAACGGGAAAAGGATGAATGAGCACACCAGATACTCGACAGCCCACTCGATTCCGGCCGAAACATAACATAACATGCGATGAAAAGCAATCAGAGACATATCAGCAATGAACGGATCGCATAAGAAATTAATCAAACTTACAGGCAAAGTCCCTTCAAACAAGCTAACGATCTTATCATCGTGTATCGAGAGCATGTAAATCCTTTCCAGGGCAAGCAAATCTAAACATCAAAGTTTCCGTCCCTCTAAAAAAACCCTCGCCCTCATGTATATTGTATGGTAGTTATTTGTTTTAGCGGCGGCTGTGTGTAAAATAATATTCTGGCATAGGCTTGTTCGCGTGAAGACGAGAGCATAGTCACGGAGGAAGAAGTGAGGACTTTACCTTTATATGTACAGATTACAGTTGTCATTCCAACGGAATATTCATTAACCTACTAATTATTAAAATTAGCAATTTGCTCGTTATTCTTACTACTGCTAACTATGAATTATTAGTTGAAACAATTCTGCTGTTACGAACTGATGTAAGCTGCTTGCCCTGGAAAACGATTTCCGTGCTCAGTATCGTGCTTTATATTGTTAGCTTGTGTGAACAAACTTTGCCTGTAGGTAAGTTTGATTATTTTTTTATGCGATCCGTCCATTGCTGAAATATTTGGGATAGCTTCTAATCGCATACTTCGTTTGCTACGATGGGCAGGAGGAGTCGCGCTCACGGCCAGAGTTCACGACAAGCATGTAAAGAGGAGTTTCAAGGTTGTAAAAATAAGCTAAGATGGTTAGGTCACGTCCTTCGCCGACCGGACAGTCATGTCGTGATAAACTATCTGTCCATGGCTACTGGAAAGAGGAAGGCCGTCCACCACTTGGATGACGAATGTCCAGAGATACTACAAATTATATAACAATTAATTATAGACAGACGGAATGATTTCATATGAATATAAAGCTATCGAAAGCATCTCACCTTAATTTATGATCTCACCAACTAAAGATGCACTGAAACTGAATCAACATCTGAAGCGGACCATTCTACAAACAAACGAAGATATGGACGAAGTGCCTTGCCTTATCCACAAGAAAATTGACCCCTGCTATTGGAGCTGGAAAAAAGAAGAGAAAGTATTTGTCTATATTCCAGTTCCATTGTGGAAAACGATTCCTGATGCAAGTGCTAGTTGCAAAGAACTTGTGCCTTGTCCAGGTCCACGTTGGCGTATGCGTAAAAAACGTTTTAAATTACACTCTTCTTTGTGTATGTGAAGGAATTTGCTCCAGAATTTACTGTTCAGAATAAAACCTTGAAATATATAGGACAGGTACATAATATTCTTTTATTGATAGTTAGAAGTTATTATTATTCATTTGATACCTTTTTTCTACCTTACTTTTTTTTAATTTGTTTTTTTCTTAAATTATGTATTTTATTTTAATAACAACAGTATTTTTAAAACAACTAGTATTTGTATAATTAATTGGCTTTTAGTTCATATCTTATCAGTATAAATCATTTGCATAGTTTGGGTGCAATTTACATTTTCGAACTGGCGGGCGGGCGGATGGCGGGTGTATGGCGTTTGCCGCGGAATATAGAAAATGACATAACTTTGTTTATTTTTAACCGATTTCGATGATTTAAACTGTATATTTTAGGATAATAGTTTGGCTTCATTTATGTAGTATTTTTTTCTAATACCGCTTGTTTCCTGATGAAATGTACATGGTACGAAAAGAGTAAAAAAAAAAATTATTCTTTCAACGATATATTTTTTATTTCTAGATGTACGCTATAACATGAAAGACAAAGTTAGAACATATTTAACCTTTCGATTGATACTACACACGATGGTATACGTTGAGCGGTTGAGGAACAAATAAGCGCTTTTTTTAATTAGGCACTAGGCATTTTGATGACGTCATTACTGGTGACCTTGACCTTTAAGAGAGTGTCTCCCGGCAGTTTTGGATACAGAATGACATATTTAACAACATACTAAAATTTGGTGCTGGTATCCGAATGTGAACTTTTTTTCCGTAATATAATGGACTATAAAGAATCATTTGACTTTGATCTAACGACAGTAACGACCGTAGTTTTTTTTTATTACTAGATTAATTCAGGAAAAATAGGAAAAAACTCATTTTTCATTACACTTGCTGTCTAAGCGCGCCATTGCTTGCGTGAGTAGCGGGAGTAATAGAAAAGTGAAATTCCTTAGGGAGTAATAGAAATGTTAGTACGTCATAGAATAATATTTTGTCTTAAAACTTTTTTTTTGTCCGCAAGTGTGATGAAAAACATTGTATGCATCACGGTCGGTAAGCGGAATACTAACTCGAGTAATTAAAACCCCTTCGCCTACGGCGTCGGGCTTCTAACACTCTCGTTAGTAATTCCGTACTTGTTTCCCTTCATGCACAATGTACTATTAAAAAGGATTCTATCTATCCTGTAAATATTTGAAAGCTGTTTGTAATCAGCTCGTTTGCAGTTTGCAGTATTTTCTATGAATACACCTAAACCTGACCCGTATTATTTGACCTACTTGTATATCTGTCTATCAAAATAGTACATCCATCCACGACACAAGTCTTAATTTGAGCTTTACCTTCGGACTAGGACGACTTATACAGTGTATAAGTCTTATACGGGCGATCAATTAAACCAGGCATTGGATTCATTAGTGTAATCATAGATTACAAGGTTTATTTTTAAGTTACAGAATTGTTTTAAAATAATCGGAACAGCAATGTAGGTACGAACATTTGTTATTGTTGATATGGCAGTTATGTCATATGCTTTTGAAATTAGCTGTCAACGAGTGTTTAACTCGCGTATGTTGCTCTACATTGCGCGCCGAATTATTTTGTATGGAAAATTTTGTTGTTCTTGTTTTAAGTAAAAGTTATTTGAATGTACTTGTTAATCTTATTATATCGTAAACTGACACCCGTTAAGAGCTTCGCCCGTATGAGACTTACACCCTGTATATGATTATGCCTCTTAGTGAAAGAATTGGGATCCTTGGGGTGAAGCGAAGTATTAAAATACTTAAAATGCAATATTAAACATGTATGGTTCGAGAAATATAAATTGAATGTTTATTTTTACTATAATGTAGGTAGAAAGTTACCAATTTATATTTCACGAACTATAGCAGGATCGTATAATTGCTAGAGAAGCAAGTTGCCATACAAAAGATAAAAAATGAAATAATAAATGTTGCTAGTAGTAAAAATACATTCTGCCATGACATATTTATTTATATTATTTATTTATTTCAGACAACCATCACTATGGTCACCACGTTCATGGAAGACGAGGACGAGAGTGACAACGACCGCCTTTACATAGACGACAACCCCTCAGAACCAGGCAACCAAGCCAGTGGACAAAGTGGTCCCGACACCAGTAAACTACCAAATAAATTGCCAGATATACGAATCAACTTGCTACCGAAGAAAGCAGACAAAGAAGCTGACAATATGTCAAAAGAACTTGTTGAAGAAAAAAGCAATTGGATCACTTGCAAAGACTTTTCTAAAGAACCGTTTGATACTAACGGAATGATAGAAAAATCCGTTTTATATCATCATCTTACTTCAGAAAATGCAATGTCTGATCAGACGGATGTTCTAAATATCCCCAGTTCAGAAGATAATCTAGATTTTCATAATTTAAACCTAGAACAATTATTAAAAGCACCGCCTCGACCACCAACTATTCCTTTTTCGTCTGTTGATAATCAAAGAGCCGATCCAGAAGGTTTTACGTCATCGGAAATACAGAAAGGAACAAAGAACCCCACTGATGCGATAATTATTGAAGATGAAATTATTATGCCACAAGGTACAACTGAAGAACCCAGACAGACGAATGTGATCGTGGCACAGTCTGGAAGTCCACCTGGTGATACCTTGACCAGTAGACTTAGGACATCTGACAGCTTTCCAGTACAGAACCGCCGTCTAACTTTAGGAGGGATGGAGATCTATAAACCAACTTCCGATCAAATACAAAGCTTACCAACAACAATGAATGTAAACGGTTTTACTCAAAATGCTCAAAAATCTTTGCCATATCCAGCAAGAGGGATAGAAACATTTGGATCACGTGACCATATACAACGAAACTTAACAACAACAATGGTTAATGGACATTCAGTTCACAATGGACAAATAAATTCGCAACTTCTAACAAGAGGGGCGGAAACATATAGACCTGATCAGAGACAAGTCCTACCAACGACAATGGATGTGAATTGTTATCCAATTCAGAATATACAACCAACTATGCCACAACAAATCAAAGGTTCGAACACCTATGGACCCGTTTTCCAGGGACGCGAAATTTTACCAACTAAGAGGACTGATGGTTATCCAGTTCAATACGGCCAACCAGCTTTACTCTATCCAGGAGGATCGCAGACCTATGGCGTACCAACTGCCCAAGGACAAACAAACGTACCAAGAATAATGACTATGAATAGTTATCCGATTCAGAATGCAGCAGCTGCAAGTACTAATACGCATGGATTACTACCTGATCAAAGACAAGCAAAACCAACAAATACACATTATAACGGTTACCCAACCCAGTATGCCCAACAAACTCTGCCAATGTACTTTCAACAGTCTGAAACGCGTACTGAAGTTTATGGACCAACAGCGATGGCTCAAGGTTTTTCTTATAAAAGTTGTGGATTTGGATGTCCATGCAAGACAAACCCAATGTCAAACAATTCTCTTTTAAACCAACAACAGCTAATGACATTTGTAAATCCCAAATCTACTATTGGGTCTATAAGACGGCCAAAGAACAAGACATCTTTAATTTCTCGAGAACAGCCAATTAATCATGCCTTAATTCCCCGAGAAGGCTCAATTCAAATGCCTCTTCCTGTGCCAGTTCAGGGATTATATCGTGAACAAGAACCAATTAAAGATCAACAAAATTCAATAAATCGTTTGAAACAATATGTCGATACTCAACGTCAACTATTAAATCCAGCTACAAATTTACACCATCAATTGAACCCTAGCACAAGCGTTCACGCTGTGGGTAGAGGACAAAATCCAACGCACATCATGCCTCCACTGGATCCAAATGGCAGGCGAGGACACTCTAACGTAATATCTCAACATGAAACGTTGAATCAAGCTTTAAATCCTCAGCTTACTCAAAATTCTACATTGCCACCTTGCTGTGTTTGTTCGATGGGTATGCCATGCGATAAGCGACTACCTTCTTATTCTTATATTCAAAATGGAGTTCCAATGCCGAATGTACAGGGCAGTCTTTGGAATAGCCCGGAACTTTACAAAATAAACGCTTCTATCCCACAATATCAACAAAAGAAAGCACCAACATTAGCAGCTACAAGATCAGAAGCTTATTTGAGAACTGAAACTAGGGACATTTTGAATGCATTCTTTCCTATGAACAACGATCCCGCACTGAATGTTACAGCAAATCAAAGAGTAACTTATGACAATGCTGCAGTTCCGATGGGTAACGGTCTCTATATTGCTTCCGGACCCTATCCTATGCCAAGCTGGAAAGCTTTCGAAATCGAACGCCCTGTTACCAAAAAACGAGTCGTTAAATCAACCAAACCTAAAGCAAAAACATCAAAGGTTACAAATAAAAAAACTCAACAGCAACCACTTTATCATATTGAAATAGCACACGTTGACTTAACAGCGGATGTCACTCAAAACCCAAATCAGAAGTTCACCTTTAATATAAAGCCAATGCCGGTAAATACAGAGACTCATGAACAATCAGTTAACAAAAAACTTGACAGCGCTCAAACCTATACAACAAAAATTTCCGATGATTTGAATGCGAGCCCATCCACCGCCCAATTTTCATCGGGAAAGGCTCAATTAGAAATAACAATTAAAAATCATTCTAGTAACAACAAAGCCACAATGCCTTCGATGGGAGTTCTTATACCAGAAGATACGCATACTATCGATATCGACAAAGCCCAAATAAGCATTGAACAACCATGGATCAATATAAAAAGCGATGGAGATGAAATTCCGCTGATCATGGAGGAACAGGATCTGAGTATGAAAAATGCTATTAAAACATCAATTCCAACTAGTGTAGTACAAACAACACCGAATACTATTACTAATCTTGTTCAGAAGGAAACATTTGTTCAAAATCTTAACAACATGGACGTTGAAACTGCGTTAGCTTTGATACATGCGGACACCGAAGAGACTTTGACAAATAACACACACACAACTGAATTACTAGTAAGTTCTACTAATGCATGTGGACTAATATCTACTACTTCAGTTACAACGGGAACAACATCAATAAATATAGGAAATAATAATGGAATATTAGACGGTGAAGCGGATACAAAGAAAACAATCAACATCAATCAGATAGAAAATACAGTTTCAATCGTAAATAAAATTGTCGCTGATCCAAACATTACATTAAACATTGAAACTCTCAAAGATATTATGAATAACGTGCAACAGATTTCAATAAAATCATGTGGAACCGATGAAATCGTTGATAATAAAATATCAAGCTTCAAAGATTATGTTGGCTTAAAGGAAGAAATGGTGCCAGATGTAGATATACAACTGCCAAAAGAAGAAGTTAGATACAAAATTGAAGCTGACGATAACAGTATAGCTATGAAAGATAGATATAATACAGGTATTATGGAACAAAAAGCAGATCATGCCAAATTAAAAATCGCTCGAGAAAAATTAGCTTGGTTGACGAATAGAGACCACGAAAACGAAGATAAATGTTCTGTATTCAAGAAAGAAACTAATAATAGTCATAATGAATTCCAATTAGAAGTAATAACTGGACATAATGGAGATTTAATTGCACAGGTTAAAATGCCTTCATTCGATGGTTCTTCCGTTATCGTAGAACAATTTAATATCAATAATTATACTGGCAAATCAGCAGCGATGGCCGATGCTCACAGAAATGACATATTTGTTTTGCCTGGTGGAAAAACATATAAAGAAAACGCCCAAGACATAGGTAGAGCTAATGATTTACAAGATAATACAAATGAAGGAAGTGAACTGCTAGAAAAGAACATAGACGAGATGGTATTTTTTAAGTTTCAAATTACTTTCTTTAGACTTGTGCAAGAACGATTACAAGAAAACAACTTTGCAGAATTGGCTGAAAAACTCAATAAAGACATACATGCCTTAATTGATGAAGAAGACGATACAGTGAAAGCAGATATGCCATACGAATGCCATATGTGCCATAATGTAAGTGTTTTTTCACCGCGCCAACTTTATAAAAATAGATATTATTATTTTGGAGACCTCAAATATAACGCACAAAATTGTGAAATTTGTATTATATTCAAAAGTAAATACGTTGACATACTAACAAAATACATTCAGATTGAGAAGGATAACACATATGTGAATCAAATCCCGACAAAAGAAGAAAATAACAATGAAACAGACGGTGCAATAGCGCTTTCAGTTCAGATTAGACAAGGCGTTAGCACTATTAAGGATACGAAGGACTGTGACGATAAATATGAACTGAGAAAAAGACAAAAGAGTGTATTAATGGTGAAATTACCACGGCACCTGTTGAAGGAATCAACCATCGACGCACTTACAAAAAATAAACAAGTCAAATCAAATGACAACAAATCGAACACAGGGGGGCAGCACAATAGACATACAAATATTTCTGCAATGAGTGAAAATGCTCATATCGCCCAGAAACACATCGATAGCGCTGAAACCATTCGTGCTGTAGCTGCGTTTAGCACCAACACAAATAATTTATCAAATAACATTGAAATTGGTAATGATAATAAAGATCAAAACGTCAAGAAAAATAATGCTTTACAAAATACATCTGATCTAAACTCAGAAAAAGGAATTAAAAGAACGTCAAACATAACAATGAAATTGAAACAAAAGGAAAATAGCTCTAGTACTACATTAACTCAAAAAATACGTACAACCAGTACAGCTGAAAAGAAACACTACAACGAAAACAACCAAAAAAAGCAATCTAAAAAGCGAAAAATTAATATCGCTGAAACTACGATAACATCAAACGTAGAACAAACTAATAGAAACGCAAATACTAAATTGAACGACAAGGACAAAGGAAAAGATGCTAAGAAAAGGAAAAGTAATGACACAGAGTCTTCACTCACAAAAGAAATTGAACAACCCAATAAAAATACAAATACTAAATTGGACAACATGGGCGACACTGATAAGAACAAAGGAAAACATGATAAGAAAAGGAAAAGTAATGGCGGTGAGACTACAATCACAACAAACTCGGAAGAATACAATAGAGACACAAATACTAAATCCGACAACAAGGACGACACTCACAAGGACAAAGGAAAACACACTAAGAGAAGGAAGAGTAATGGCGCCAAGACGAAAATCACAACAAACAAACCCAATAGAAACACAAATACTAAATATGACAACAATAATGACACTCACAAGGACAACGGAAAACATGATAAAACAAGGAAAAATATTTGCGCAGTATCTGGAACTATTCCAATATCAAAAATAAATTCGCGTATCAACGACAAGAGTAAAGAAAAGTTGTCCAGTAAAAAAGAACATGCAGCCAATACAAACTCACAAGCAAAATATATAAACACAGATCGATCCATTGATCGCCTCGTTAACAGCAATGAGAAAGCAAAGTCCCAACAAGCAGAGAGATGTAATATAAGAGAAATTGTAGTCGTAACAGGTACAGGAAAATCTAACAAAAATACTAGTGATGATGAAGGTAATTCCAGAAATCACAGTGTCCAAAAAAGTAATTATACTCATATCTTAATGAGCAATAATGCCGATACGTTAAAGAGAAAAGGCACAGCGTCGAATGTCAACAGCGAAGGCAAAGAACCAAATCTAAACATAATACATAATAACAACGGTAAAAAACAAAAAGAGAATAGAGAGGTACTAAACAAAACTGTACCAACGCAAAATCAGATTGCATCAAATAACAAAGAATTGGCTGAAAACCCATTAGGAAAAAGCACTGCAGCCGGCGTTTCAAAGATATGTCAAACGCCAAGTGTTACTGAAATAAAGAATAAAAATGACAACACGAATATCACATGCAAAAATATCAAAGAAAAAGGTGATACACCGAAAACTAAAGTAAAAACAGCTAAAGCGAAAATTTCAGAAAAACTAACAGATTGTTTAAATGATGTAAAGCTTAATATCAAATTGAAAATTATACGTAAAAAGCCTATTCCAGTAGTTGCTAAAAAAATACTCAAATTTACGTGTAAGCATTGCTGGCACACTTATAGATCCAAACCTTCTTTGGAAAAACATTTTGTAGAAGAACACAAAACACTGAAATTGCCATACACGGAAGAAATAAGATGTGTACATTGTGAGAACGGTCAGTACATACTAATACAAGAGTTTAATAAACATCTCGAAAAATGCCATGAAGATATAGTTAATAAAGATTTGAGCACGTACGAATACCAATGCCGTAGTCTGTCTAGCGAAAGTACACAATAAGTTTCATATGTTTAAATGCCAAGCCACACATATATTCCGTTTCGTACGCCAGTAGAGAACGAAATAGTACATAGTGGATTAAGGGTGGTAAATAAGAAATTGTGAACGAATCCTTCGGCTTGGGCTTTACTTCACACGAGTTCATAATTCTTGTACCGCCCGTGGCACACACAATGTTTTTCATCACACCTGTGAGGCAAAAAAAGTAAATAAAACAGTATATTTTCACAAAACGACTCTAAATCATTTCTCAAAATCAGGGATGACTTAAATTTATCATTTTTATAACAGAAATCCCGGCGCGCTAGTGCGACGTAATGTTGTATAAAAATCCTTGACAGCCCTAGGGTGTAATGACGCATCTACGGGGCGCATCGCCACAGCGCATTGGCGCACTTACCGAAAAGGTGTGATGAAAAAAATGAAAACAAACCTAAAAACTTGCATTATGTCGTAATCGCGTACTTTCAGGACACAGTTTTGGTCTTATCACCAACTTAAAACCACTTGATGTCTAACGCCCCGGCCACAATACTAACTCGAGTCATTAAAATCCCTCCGCCTACGGCGTCGGGCTTCTAAACTCTCGTTAGTAATTCCGTACTTACCTCCCTTGATGTACAATGTAACTAGTGACAGCAAGTGTGATGAAAATGATATTGAAAGTCAACCATTCGTTTTTTAGGGTTCCGTAGCCAAAATGGCAAAAACGGAACCCTTATAGATTCGTCATGTCCGTCTGTCCGTCTGTCCGTCTGTCACAGCCGATTTACTCGGAAACTATAAATGCTACAGTAACGAAATTTGGTAAGGATATGTGTTGTATGAACCGCTACAGGATTATGATACTAAATTGTAAAAAAAACCATTGGGGCGGGGGCCCTCCATACATGTAACTGAGGGATAGAATTTTTTTTTTAGTTGTACATAAGCGTGTGGGGTATTAATAGAAAGGTCTATGTATATAAATGATATGAAGGTTTATACATCAAATTTTTATTTAAGCAAATCGTTTTCGAGATATCAGCTCTCAAAGTCTGAAAAATGTGTCCCCCACCCTCTATTTTTTAAACTACGCAATATAAAATTCTGAAAAAAATATATGTTATGCACATTAATAAACTCTATCAATGATTTTTAGTTTGATTAAATTATCTCCTATAGTTTTTGAGGTAGGTTGATTTAACTGTATTTTTTTAATAATAAATTGATAATGGTACGGAACCCTTTGCGCGCGAGTCCGACTCGCACTTGGCCGGTTTTTTTTTGTTTATCGCAGGCGCGAGGAATGTAACAGAACGGACAAAAGTGAATGAACATAAATTTAATCGCAAAATATTATAATTAAAAAAGAAAATATAAAATATGCACAAGCATTTAGTGTGGCTTTGCCTTTACTGCTCTAAGTGTATTGTTCTCTTTATCTAAGGCATTTTTTATCTTGTATTAACATATTTTTAATTTGTAAATACATTTCCTTTTTATCCATTTCTTAGCAAGACACAAAACATGGAAGCCGGACGCCATACTATATTTCGTTTCTAAAACAGTCCTGAATTTTAATTCACAAGTGTCACCCCCTCTTCAATGTATAACGGTAATGAATTTCAATATCGACCTTTAAAAACATAAACCGCCATTTAAAAACAGTTGTGATTGGTCCATCAAAGTTTTGATTAGCTATAATTCTATAAACATTTGTTTAAGATGTTGCGCCGAAATATGCGCTGTGTTATGAAAAGCGCTATGTCGTGCCCATCTTGGCACAATTGAACAATTGGTTTTGGGGGCATTTTTGAGCTGGCGTTACACGTCCATGTTATATATGGTCGCAGTATATTCTCTAAACATTTGTTTAAGATGTTGCGCCGAAATATGCGCGGTGTTATGAAAAGCGCTATGTCCTGCCCATCTTGGCACAATTAAACAATTATTTTTGGGGGCATTTCTGAGCTAGTGTTAGACGTAGGGTAAGTTAATGTAAGCGTAGACATACTGGTGAGTTTCTTTCGGCGCTTCTTCTCACCAGATGTCATAATTTGCGAAGCGCTGGTAGTGACAGACATGTATGAAAAATGCCGTTCGCGGCATTTTTCAAAATTAACTTTTATTATGAATAAAGTATATATTCCACTCTTTATAACTCGCTTTTATTACCTTCACTTGTAAATCCCTGGAAAGTTATTCCCATTTAATAGCTGGCTACCAGCTATGCTATTCTCTTATTCACACATTCGACGTTGACGAACGCAGCTGCGTTCGTCAACGAGCTCGACGTCAAGACAGCCTTGTCTAAAATACTAGCTGTTTTATTTGACATTAGGAATCGAGGTTGTGGGCGAGTTCGTCGCTGTTTTTCGTTAGAGAATACGAAGTTCGTACATTAAACGTCAAACTCTCGACGCAATGTAGTTCCAGCCGCATTCGTCGCCGAGCGCTAGTGTCGTTTAAAGTGCATTAGTGAATACCATTTTTAGGCTCGACGCTGACACAGCACTGACAGCAAGTAGCACTGCAGGCAGGAAACCACATTTCCCATTTGGCAGCCAGCTACCAAATCTGGCTACTAATCGGCATTTGAATTGAATTTGGCTCATTTTAGAAAAAAAAACATCAGAACATAACAATTTGGAATATATCAACTAATTTTTTTGGGCCTGGAAAAGGGATAAAATTTTAAATAAAAGAAATTGTAATTTATAAAAATATATTGTGACATAATATTTACTTAATACTATTTTTCTTAAATTAATACTTGTACATATTATTGCTATAAATATCTATTTATCTTGTACAATATTAATTATAATTTGTGTCGTTTTCAAACTGAATGTTTTCTCACTTATTGGTAGCGCACAAAGGGCTTAGCACAAGTTTAACGTGCCAATATATCGCGAGCAAGATCACCGGGCTCTGTCTGGCATAATCATAGATCGGATTAAATGGTTTACTAATATGTAGCGGAAAATTTGAATCTTTCATAAACCAATTGGCTATGTAAAGTTTTCTGAAGGTATGAATATTATATTTTTCCGATAGCCGTCGTCTATATGTCCTATAATTTGTTAACAACGTTAACGTTCATCCGCAATCACTACAGTGAAATAGAAAAAAAAACTATCAACGTCAATGTCACTCGTGTCATTATTATTTTTTTCCATTTCATTGTATTTGTTGCGGACAAAAGCATTAGGCATCCATAAAACTGCACAAATGTCATCTTACTCCCTTAAAACAAGATTATTAACAATTTATAGGAAAATAAAATGAAAGAACCGCATTTTCTTTAACATTAAGACGACGGCTATCAGTTTAAAATACAATATCCATACCTTCGAAAAACTTTACATAGCCAATTAAAGTAGAATTTCTTTTGGTTTATTGCTTTTTGAAACATACGAAATTGTTACAAATTTACTTAAAGAAAATGGTTCAAATTAAACATAAGAAAACGAACAATGGTGGGCCGTACGAGGTTAAATCACACCAGCAAATAAGTGGTATTGGAAAGTATCTCTTCTTATGTTATACATATATGTATACTATATATCTCAAAACAATATCTACCTACAGTACCGGCCAATTATATATCACATTCAGATTTTAATCAGTAAAGCATTTGTTTAAATATATTTTTAATTGATTTTCACACTTTCCACCTTACGAATATAGCTAGTATAGGTAGTATAGGTATAGGCGTTTGTGTCAGCGATGAAAAAACTTGGCATCATGTAGTCGTTTTTGTGTAAAGCATGGATTTAGTAGTAAAATTCAATTTTATTGTACAGGTGGTGCCTTTTCTAGGCTCTAGTGCGAGAAATGAGTCATTTTACGTCAGGTCCAAAACTTCGGAGGGCCATCTGTACTAAACAACGTCGTACGAGACACGTGCAAAAACGAAATTCGTAACTCGTGATTTAAAACACTCCCTATCGCTCGTGTTTTAAAACATCGCCACTCGTTTCGAATTTCATGTTTTGACTTGTGTCGTAATGTACAGTCACCACACGGGATTGTTGAGCCACTTGCCACTGTTCGCAACTTGGTCGAATAATACAAATCGGGTTCCGAACTCTTATGAGGCTGGTATCACGACTTCGGCCGAACTCTGCTGACCAATGGGGCGGTCGTTGCTACTGCGTATTCTTCAGAAGGTGACATTACCATGGTTACGTAATAATAAAAATGTTTAACCAATGATTGTTCGCTATTTTTCCGGAAGCTCACGTTACTATAGTTACGTTATAACATCCGCTTTAGACCTGGAGACGTCAATCTAACTTCAGAGCCCTGATGGTAGTTTCGTTCACTTTCCTTTTAACGGCTGTCACTGACAGGTATTTTTTCAAAGTTAGAATTTCAGTCAGAAACTATCAAGTTTCTATTATGGCTACTGACAGATTATGGGTAGATTGTCAAAGGTTACCTACCATATTTCTACAAAGGTTACATTACATAAATTTTCAACTAACGTCAACCTGAGCTGTATCGAATGATAATAAAGACAGCAATAGCATTTGTCTCTGTCAATGAAAAAAATAATTTAAAATTGCTCGATAACATGCCTATTTATATAAATATGAATGGAAAAAGTACCTCGCCTATTAATATCAGATAAATCATGGCTTCTGTTTTGAAGCAAATACGAATAAATTACTAAACGGTTTTAAACAAATCTATGTAGAACTGTCGTTATCCAGTTTCCTCTAGGAACAACGACATCTAGCGTCTAATAATGGCCGATGATTAATCCTTAATTCTCGTAGACGAGGAAATTTTTATTATTTCAACTAGTTTTGACACACTGAAATTTTGACGCAACAATGATTCGTATTTGACTGACATATCATCGGGGAACATCGGTCATGTCGCGATCGTGCCTACTAACGAAAAATACCGAACCCATAATATTACACGACCAAATTGCATCCATTGCCAAGTGGCTCAACATTCCCATGTGGTGACTGTACTATTTTATTACTCCAGCTTTTTAGCAATATGCTATGTCTCCCATTGTTATTCACAATACTTAATTGCAATATTCATCATTAAGGGGTTAGCCGTGTAAGGGAACAAAAAATGCCCCTGACGTTTTTGGTTACTTAATATATCCTACGTATTGGTCACAATGCTAGTTAGTATTCTGCCAAATCTTATGTCAAATCTTATGTCATATTTGACAGTTTTCGTGAAATGTCACTTTAAAGTTTTTTTTACTTTTCTAAATATTTCATAAACTACTGGTCCGTTTTTTTTGTAATTCACGTATGTTATTAATAACTTAAAGAGGAATATTTTTGCAAAAAACCCGACGGCTCTAGGTCACCATTAACTTGGTGATTTTTAATGTCAAATATTTCAAACATTATTATTTGACACTTGTGACATAGCGACACCTACAATTTTTTTCACTCTGAAGCCGCGTTTATATTTGTCTGTTGTGTTGTGTTGTGACGCATCAGAACGGTATCGGTTTCAAGTATTTAATATCGTTGCATTCACATTTATCTGACGCACTGTGTTGTGACGGCGTGTGTTGTGTCGCGTCACGAGCGATCCCGGTCCGCGTCAGACCGGGTGAGGTACGGGGGGCGGGGAAGCGACACGGCACAGCAGTGTGAACGCGCCAGTGTCGTGTCGTGATGCTTATGCACAATTTTCTGAGGAAAATAATTCAATTTTTTTTAATAAAAACCTTACCTTAAACATATATCATGTCATTTTTTGTATCAATAGGCTTGTGAAATTTTGTCTGTATTTTTTTATGTCTTCTGCAATCAAACTGTGCCTTCGACGTTCTAAAATACTGACGAAAATTTTCAGATTCACTCGGATCACTCTCAAGCTCCTTTACGAGACAATGAAATTCGCCTTTAGTTTCTCTCTTTCTATTTACTGGATGAATCCAGTACCTCCTTCTGTTTTTTTCTTTTCTAAGAAGCGTAGCCAGCGCCAATAAATGCAATTCATCTTCATAATCGGAATCTGAATAGGATAATTCTTGAAAGAACATTGCGAACGTGTGAGCTATCCGAGTGCTGAGAACGAACTGATATAAAATTGCGTCAGAATGCGTCATAGCACGTCACATAAATGTGAACGGTAGCCATCACGACAGAGAGCATCATAACACGACACGACAGACAAATGTGAACTTAGCTTGATGTGGCATCTCTTTCCGTATAATATATATTTATTTCAAATGAATTGGGTTGGAGCAACATGGTGATTTTTTAAATTATAAGTATACCGGCCTCGGACACTTATATAAAGACATAGTTACTTTATGACATATTGATTTTGATAATAATAAAACATCATTATTTGTACTATACTTATTTTAATAATCTATTACAACATAAAATAAATCGTAATCTTCATCACTACGTAGGATGCCCTGAAAATTTCGGGAATTTAATACTTAGGAACGTATATTTGACATGTGTTATACCTCTTTCTTACAAGCATAGTCTCATTATTCGAAAACACTGGCCACTTAGAAAAAAAAAAACAATGTCCGATTTTCAATTGTTTTTTAAAGTCGTTGAGTCGCTGGTGAAAATGGAGCTGTCCCGCGAAAGTTTTAGAGCAATGATTTATTATGACTTTAAAAGTGGATTAACACAACAACAATGTGGAGACCGATTAACTATTGCTTTTAGTAGTGAAGCACCTTCAAAGACGACCATATACAGGTGGTATTCGGAATTCCAACGTGGCCGTGTGTCTCTTGCGGATGACGTACGTGAGGGTCGACCGAAAACGGCCGTTACCGATCAAAACATCCAACGAATCATGGATTTACGCATATGAGCCTGAATCGAAAAACCAATCTCGAGTTTGGGTTTACGAAGACGAACCGAAGCCGACAAAAGTTGTTCGTTCTCGCAGCACGATCAAAAAAATGGTAGCCACGTTTGTCTCCAAATCGGGTCACATGGCGACTATCGCTCTTGAAGATCGAAGAACTGTCAATGCCGATTGGTATATAGGCGTTTGTTTACCGATTGTTTTTGCTGAACTGCGAAAAACTAACCCTAACCGCCGTATTATACTACACCATGATAATGCCAGCCCTCACACCGCTCAGAAAACAGACGACTATCTGAAGGGCGAAAACGTCGAATTACTGGACCATCCTCCGTACAGCCCCGACCTAAGTCCCAACGATTTTTTTACTTTCCCGAAAATAAAGAATCGGTTGCGTGGTCAGCGTTTTCAGACCGCGGAAGAAGCAGTCGACGCTTATAAAATGGCCATTTTGTCAACCCCCATTTCAGACTTCAATAACTGTTTTAAAAACTGGTTTCAGAGAATGAAAAAGTGTATTAAACACAAAGGAGAATACTTTGAAAAACAATAAAAGTACTTTTATTTCATTAAAATGCGTATTTTTTCCGATTCCCGAAACTTTCAGGGCAACCTACGTATCTACGCTTATAGTGACATTCATGTCATTTTGAAAAAGTGAGCTTAACTTTTCATTGGGACGCGGTATTTTCGACAAGTAGGTACCTACCATACGATAAATAAGTATATAACAGCTGCTACGTGAGAACAGCATGCTACTGTTCTTAGACCGTTTGCACATTCACAACAATACTGTTCTATACTATTTATTCCTGAAACACGTGGGTTATATTTTATAAAACATTTATTAACTTTTTAGACATATATCTAAAAAAGGGTCGAGAATGAATCTGTACTTTTAAAATAGATGTTTGTTCTTTAACGTAAGCCATATTTGAGGTACCGTCGTCATTTAGGACCTCCGCTAAATAGGAAATCGCCTGTCCAAATTGATATGTTCCCGTGAATAATACTTTCAATTCAGTTTCCCGTAGTTCTGGAAAATGTGCAAACGGTCTAAAAACAGTAGGATGCTGTTCTCACGTAGCAGCTGTTATATACTACTCGTATTTATCGTATGGTAGGTAGGTACTTGTCGAAAATAGCGCGTCCCAATGAAAAGTTAAGCTCACTTTTTCAAAATGACATGAATGTCACTATAAGCGTAGATAGTGATGAAGATCACGATTTATTTTATGTCGTAATAGATTATTAAAATATAGTACAAATAATGATGTTTTATTATTATCAAAATCAGTATGTCATAAAATAACTATGTCTTCATATAAGTGTCCGAGACCGGTATACTTATAATTTAAAAAATCACCATGTTGCTCCAACCCAATTCATTTGAAATAAATATATATTATACGGAAAGAGATGCCACATCAGTGTGAGAAAAATTGTAGGTGTCGCTATGTCACAAGTGTCAAATAATAATGTTTGAAATATTTGACATTAAAAAACACCAAGTTAATGGTGACCTAGAGCCGTCGGGTTTTTTGCAAAAATATTCCTCTTTAAGTTATTAATAACATACGTGAATTACAAAAAAAACGGACCAGTAGTTTATGAAATATTTAGAAAAGTAAAAAAAAATTTAAAGTGACATTTCACGAAAACTGTCAAATATTTTGACATAAGATTTGGCAGAATACTAACTAGAATTGTGACCAATACGTAGGATATATTAATTAACCAAAAACGTCAGGGGCATTTTTTGTTCCCTTACACGGCTAACCCCTTTGTGCAAAAGTACCAAAATAATATGCTATCTACATGCCAACATGTGCCACTTACTCTATACACGCTCATACAAAAAGTCACGAATGTTTCATATTATTGGCCAATATTGTATATAAATTAACTTTTTTCTGTCTGTTATTGCCATAGTTAAAATTATGCTATTCAAACTATGTAAACATGCATTTTTCTGGTGTTCATAAACACTTTCCTTAATGGGCCACCTACAAACATGGATTACATGCATGTTAGCATAATTTCAGTAGCACAATTTTGCATAAGACGACTAATATTAAGTTTCGTGGCTAAGTAATGTTTGCATTGGGTACCCAGTCTGTCCGCCGTGTTACCTGAGAGACAAAATAAATTGAGTAAGTAAAACAAACTGAGTAGGTAAGCCTTTAAAAAAAACGAAAGCCTGGTTTTTCCAGTTCAGGATGCTTAGACAAGTTGCCAATCGCTAACGCCTAATCGTCAATCGTAAACGAAAGGCAGCTAACTGTCTTTGTCGCACTAATACGAAAGAGTGTCAGAGAGGGAAAACTACAGTGTATTCATCCTTACTTGTCTTATCATGTAAACAATACCACAGACCAAGTAAAACAAACAAAACGTCAACGATGATCAAAAGACAATCACTAGTGATTAGAAATGTCGATATAATGAAATGTCAGCGATAATTTCACTGCTTAGGTACGTAAATAGAGGATTATCGATTTTACATCGTCTGTCAGGAAGAGAATTAATTCGTATAAGATTATATCAAAAACTATGGTTAAATTTCGAGGATTTTTCTCTGTCGCTCCAACGAAGGCGCCACTAGTCATGAGAAAAATCACATGAAGCGCACCCGTAACGAACAACGTGAAGCGAAGTAGCGAAACGAATGACGTTTGACGTGAAGATTTTATTCAATATTCAATAGACAACTAAGCACTGCCAGTCTTTGAATAAAATAAATATTGAAATCAATTACAAAAACCGGCCAAGAGCATGTCGGGCCATGCTCAGTGTAGGGTTTCGTACTTATTCAAAAACGGCTGGGCCGATTATGTTCGAAATAGTTTTATGCCAGCCCACTATTCATGATTTTTTTGGACCTTTGGATCAAAAGTTAGAGGGGGGGGACAATTTTTTTTCATCTGGAGCGATTATCTCCGAAAATATTGACTTTAGAAAAAAACTTTCTTAAAAGCCCCTTTTTCTTTTTAAGAGACCTACTCAATGATACCCCACACTATACGATTACAGCAAATAAAAAAATCACCCCGCATCACCAATTGGGGGGGAGGTACCCGAAAAAATTTTTTTTTACTTTTTATTGTATCACTTTGTTGGCATGATCAATATGTATACCTGTACCAAATTTCAGATTTATAGTATTAACGGCCACTGAGCTAAGTATGCTGCGGAAAGACGGACATAGCGAAACTATAAGTATGGGTTCCGTTGTTGCCATTTTTGCTACGAAACCCTAATAATTTTGGTAAATTACTGCAATTTATTTTAATTGCATTTTCCTCGAGTTGTACTTTAAGTATTAATATCGATATATTGACATGCCAACATTATGGTACATAGACAATCTAGACATCGCAATCGCATCAATGTCAGATGTTTTTAAAGTTATCCGACCGTAACAGCATTTATCGACGAAAATCTTTACAGAAATGATATTTTTCAGTGCTTTTTTGAGTGATTATAATACTTTGCGAGTTTAATTAAGTATGCAACAACATTTGACGTGATGATTAATGTGTAATTGCAGAGAAAAGTGTGATAATGTTTTCAAAAAGTGTTTGTTTACATGATAAGACGATGAAGTGAATAAGAAGAAGAAGAGATGAAGGCGCTAATGAAGGGCAACCTTCCGCTTTCACTAAAGCGCAAACTCGTAGACATGTGTATCCTGCCTGTCCTAACCTATGGCGCCCAAACTTGGTCCCTTACTGAAGCACAAAAAACCAGCCTCAAAGTTTGCAAACGGGCGATGGAGCGCAGCATACTGGGTGTTCGCAGGACTGATCGCATCAGAAACACCGAACTGCGCTCCAAAACCGGTATTGAGGATGTAGGTAGGAAAGCCGCTAAACTGAAGTGGGACTGGGCAGGGCATGTCTGCCGAATGCATCCCGAACGTTGGGCGAAAGTAGCTACCGAATGGTCCCTACAACATGGTCGAAGCAGAGGCAGACCAAAAAGGAGATGGCGGGATGACCTGGACAAATTTAACGGGGAGTGGCGGGATTGTGTACTCGACAGGGTCGAATTTCGAGAAAAAGGGGAGGCCTTTGCCCAGCAGTGGGACACTGAAATAGGCTAATAAAAAAAAAAAAATAATAAATTTAACTCACACTTGCCTACTAACTACAAGAAACTTATTTTGTTTGGTGACGGCGTTCAACAATTGATCGACGATAACTTTTAAACTAATTGCTATTTTGTTGTAGGTACTTTTTTTTGTAATCAAAACCTAGAAAATCAAGGATGTTTTTACACGAATAGGAAGACTCATATCCCGACTACTTTTTTTTTCACAGGCTATAAAGTTTAATTTACTGTTAGAAATCAGTAATGATGTACTAGAAAAATTATTTAAAAAAATGTTGAGTGTGGCAAGTAGGAGTTCAATTTTTTATTTATTTATTACTCAACTAATTGTTATGTTAATTATAAAAAAATCAATGCTATTTATTGCATATTTTGTTGTAAATTTAAATTTTTAAGTAATTTTTTGATATAAAACTAAACATTTTGAAAAAAAAAACTGTCACATATTGGACTAAGGTAAATAGGGTTCAAACTCTTCCAATTAGTCTCCTTTATCACCTCCAGAAATCCTACATCGTTATCCCAAACACCCTGTATAATAAATAATAATAAAAAAAAATCAAATCTGTTCGTCAGTAGAAAAAAAAACAAATCTAAGCACTTGCAGTATTAGTCCAAGAGCTAGTCAACCCTGGGACTGGGAGTAACGGTCTCCCTGTAAGGTTAGAAATTTGTATACGTACGATTTATGTCATTCTAAGAGCAATAGCCATGACCTGGCAGGCGTCAGCCCTGCACGTCATCAGCCCCTTCATTTTTTGAACTGTTAAGTAAAGTGTTGCGAAGGGCGTGCGAGTTAGAGGTGCAACTTTCCCCTCGCCTGTCAAGGTCTTATGCTGTTCAAAACCGCCTGACATAGTACATACTTACTCTGAGACGTTTATTTGAAGACATATAAAAATTTCGAGTATACAGGATAAAGTATATTTTACCTCATCAACTGTGCGTTTTCTGTTATTTAATTGATCTGTCATATACTTTTGCTTATTGTAATCGCCTGTAATTTTTTTTAAGATGTACAATAAATAAACTTTATCCTATTAAATTTTCTAACTTACAGAAACAAGTTTTGAAACCCAATTTACTTAACAGTTCAAAAAATAAAGGGCCTGATGACGTGCAGGGCTGACGCCTGCCATGGCTATTGCTCTTAGAATGCCATAAATCGTCATTATACAAGTTTCTAACCTTACAGGGAGACCGTTACTCCCAGGGTTCACTGGCTCTCCAGCTATATTCCATAATCTAACACTTTTAGAACATAATCTTGAACTACGAACCTAAAATCTTAAACCTTGAGTTCTCATATATTCGAGAGTTAAAACTATTGATATTTATTAGTATTAACAAAAAAAATATCTGAGTACGTATTATATACACCGTGTTTTTGTTGATTTCCGTTAAATTGGACAGGTTACTTGGGACATTAATAGAAGTTGCCTGGTATATCGGCTTTTGTTAATTTCGTCAAATTTTTTTTTTGTTTTCATACATAGTAATTGATAATAAGATCTCAGGTGACTGACGGCACATGTCAAAATAAGTAACATTAGGATGTAATAAAGGTTGCAATACACTTGTGTTGTCAGTCATTAAAATTATTTTTTGAATAACTCAATAACAGTAAGAGTTAAGACATTAGATTCTTAGATAAATTGATTATTTTTGACCTAAATAAGCTTCCCTTTAATTTAACGGAAATCAATAAAAACACGGTGTATATATGTAGTATATGTACAAAAGACGTCAAATGCTATGCTCGCCATGTCCTGTAAAATTTTCCTTCTAAGCCTCTCAACACCGTCCCCAAATGACGGTGCAACGACCGTCTCACCCTTGTGGGATGCGACCCGACCACAGCTGCAGTAGCGGAAACGCGGGAGCCACCACACATACTCCAGGAGGAGTGTCGTTTGTATATTTCATTCAGGTCGCAGGAGTCCGCTGGATGCGGGTGACGCAGGACCGGTCGTTGTGGCAATCTTTGGGGGAGGCCTATGTTCAGCAGTGGACGTATTTCGGCTGATATGATGATGATATCATTCATAATTTCATATGGAAAGTCAACCACAAATGTTTAACTTTTTACTGACGATGGTATAGGTATAGGTAAATTCACGAAAGCTGGCTCAAATGGATCGAATAGGTGACAGAAACTATTTATATATGTGTGGATGTCAAAATGACAGTAGATACAGGTTGGTATAGCACGGCCGCATACTAGTGTTGAAAATTTCCGGATTAAATACCGTTTCTTTCCAAACAGCTCGTTTTTTTCCTGATTCATTTCGAAAAAAACAATGAAATATTCCACTTTAATTTTCAACTCCAATGTAAATTAGGTCTAATTTTCACTTATAGCAGGAGAACGCGATATCACAGAGGAAAAGTCAATTGAAACAGATGGCAAGGAGTGACAGTTTGATTGTTTCTGTAAAAACCCGAAAAAAACGGAAAAAAACAAAGTTTTCATACATTCCCGAAAAAAAACATCTTGTTTTTTTCCGACATTTTCAACGCTACCGCATACACACAATGATAGATGTCATTCATTTCATTCATTCCATTCGTGCCAGCTTTGGTGAATTTACCTGTACGGAACCCGTTTCTCCTTCGCTGTACCCTAACAATTTCCTGTTACAATGTATACCAAAGAATTGCCGTAAATCAGTTCTGCCTAATTTGCCTAATCCCTTTGGCTGCAACATTGTATAAATTCCCACAACCGATGAAAATCAGTTCTCGTTATTTGACAAATCCTTTGTCATGCCAACGTGCACGTTTAAAACCTATAAAAATGTTATTTATGATCAAAGACCAGACGGCGAGAGCAAAAATGCATTCACTAGTGCTTAGTTAAATATCGACATCCCTACATACAAAACCAAAATGAAAGCCTAAGACAGCTTGAATAATGTTCAAAAGTTGAAAGTGCACTTTTAAGACTACTTTTACATACCAAGGCGAAGTTACTGACAATATACAGGGTGTTTGGGATAACGATGTAGGAATTTTTGGAGGTGGTAAAGGAGACTAATTGGAAGAGTTTGAACCCTATTTACCTTAGTCCAATATGTTACAGTTTTTTTTTAATAAAAAAAAAATTGAACTCACACTTGCCTACTAACTACAAGAAACTTATTTTGTTTACAAATTTACGTGAATCCACTTTATTCGTGTTTTTATATTGCATATACGCGTATTCTTTCTGGATTAAATGATCAAAAAATTTTTTTGTTATTACTTGTCGTTACAAAGCTGACATCGAAGTTAACTTTTTTGTGAGAGTTAAGCTAATTGGGTGTCCCTAGAAGTGAAAATGCCCTTTTACACGAATAGGAAGACTCATATCCCGACTACTTTTTTTTCACAGGCCGATAAAGTTTAATTTACTGTTAGAAATCAGTAATGGTGAACTAGAAAAATTATTTAAAAAAATGTTGTGTGTGGCAAGTGGGAGTTCAATTTCTTTTTATTTATTACTCAACTAATTGTTATGTTAATCAAAAAAAAAATGCTATTTTTTGCATATTTTGTTTTAAATTTAACTTTTTAAGTAAATTTTTGGTATAAAACTAAACATTTTGAAAAACGTGATTTAAAAAAAACTGTTACATATTGGACTAAGGTAAATAGGGTTCAAACTCTTCCAATTAGTCTCCTTTACCACCTCCAGAAATTCCTACATCGTTATCCCAAACACCCTGTATATTATATCAGAGTTTAATGAATAAACACGTTGGCGTTTCAACTTTAATCATCTTAAATAATTTGATGGGAACGAAGCTGATAGATAGTAGATAGTTCTATCTACTAGGGAAAGGTAATGAATTTGATCAATAATATTTTATTGGTAAGGAGGATGTCGATAGAATAGCCGATATTTATCTAAGCGTTGTCGAGCAGAGCGCGCAAAGGAAAGACATACTATACTTGACCATGACCTTAAGATTAAGTAACTGACCTTGAACTCGAAATGAACTACCTTATTGTGGTTATACAATGCGGCCTCGTAGGAGAACGTTGACGAGCAGAGCGCGCAATGGAAAGCCATAGTATACTGGACCATGACCTTGAGATTGAGTGACTGACCTTGCCCTTGAGATGTACTAGCTTGTTATGGTTATACAATGCGGCCTCGTAGGAGAACGTTGACGAGCAGAGCGCGCAATGGAAAGCCATAGTATACTTGACCATGACCTTGAGATTGAGTGCCTGACCTTGCCCTTGAGATGCACTAGCTTATTGTGGTTATACAATGCGGCCTCGTAGGAGAACGTTGACGAGCAGAGCGCGCAATGGTAAGCCATAGTATACTTGACCATGACCTTGAGATTGAGTGACTGACCTTGCCCTTGAGATGCACTAGCTTATTGTGGTTATACAATGCGGCCTCGTAGGAGAACGTTGACGAGCAGAGCGCGCAATGGAACGGCCTCTCCCCTGTGTGGCTTCGCATATGACCTTCTAGAGTTTTCTTTGTCTGAAAGGATAGGTAAAACTTCAGGCGAGAATGAATAATAATCTCATAAGAATTTATACAATTCACTAAAAATGAGAAACTTACATAGGTGCACTGACAAATAATCGTATTATGTCACGGTGTTTAAAATGGACTTTATTGAAGAAAACATATGTTCTATTTTAAGAGTTGTGACAATGTACCTTTCCGTTTGCACTGACAGATACTTAAATACACAGACGTCCACGACTAAGGAACAAATGAGGAGTGTCTTTTCAAAAGAGCTTATTTCCAGTTGTAACTTTTTTTGGGAAATTGAGAAAAACCTAAATCCACGATTTTCATTTCGATATTCTTTCTGTGTTTTTGATATAGTACTTAAGTGAGTTGATATAAATGTTATGCCACTAAATATATTGCTTTATCAACTTAATTATTAAGTTAATATACCATACATTTTCTGAATTAAGCCCTTTTGATGCGAAACGTTTAGAATTAAGCCGTTTTGTTCTGGCCTTGTGAGCTTATCCAATAATACACAAGCTGTTTTTCAAGGAAATTTTACAAATCCTTCATTTCTACAAGAAGTACTTAATAATAAGTTATTATACAATTCTAAAAGCTCGTATCATTTTCTTAGTATAAGGGAGAAATAAACTTTCACGATTATCACTCATATTTTAAAGACAAACAGGTCTTAATCGCGTAAACTTACGTTTAATTATATCCTGACTTTTCGGGCATGACGTTACACCCGTGGTCGCAGGCAGACTGTCGACGTAAGTTTACGCGATTAAGACCCGTTTGTCTTTAAAATATGAGTGATAATCGTGAAAGTTTAAGACGGTATGTCTATGATAATGATCAGTTCGTCCGTGTAGATATTATTGCGGCGTACCGTGTAGGCCTTCCCGCAGGTATCGCAGACGTGGTTCCGCACCGCTCGCAGGTTCCTGTGCACCATGCGGATGTGGGTTCGGAGCACGGGCCGGGACGAGCACGCCTGCAATCGGGTTGACCTTGACCTTGAGTTATATGGTCAGTGGTGAAGGTTACACAGGGTGACAGGGTCAAGAGTGTACAGAGTACTAAGCATGGCCAATTGCAACTTTCACTATGGAGACAACCAAAGTCAAACTATTCTTTATTCAAGTAAGCTTATAAAAAGCATTTTCGAATCGTCTGACATTATCAAGAGAGAAAAAAAAATCTTCTCCATTTTTAAACTAAAAATAATATCGTAATTAAGAGTTCATTGAGCCTTAATTGATATTTAATAATAAATAAATTTCTTGGGACATCTTACACAAATCAACCTAGTCCCACGGTAAGTTCAATTAAGGCTTGTGATGTGGGTGCTAAGCGACGATATACATCGTGTTTTTTGATTTCCGTTAAATTAAAGGGAAGCTTATTTAGGTCAAAAATAATCAATTTCTCTAAGAAACTAACTCTTATTGCGTCGTATTGCAACCTTTATTACATCCCAATGTTACTTATTTTGACATGTGCCGTCTGTCACCTGAGATCTTATTCTTAAGGTTCTCTCACACTTGCCATTACAATTATTTTGCATGAAAAACAAAATAAAATAATCGCATTTAGCAAAAAGGAACATACCAAGTAGTTGCCATTAATGTACATCGTGTCGAATTTAACGGAAATAAAAAAAACGCAGTTTATAATAGATAGATACATATAGATACTTAAATACATAGACAGCCATGACCAAGGAACAAATATTTGTGATAAATAAATACACAAATAATGCCCTCGCCGGGATTCGAACCCGGAACCTCCAGCTTCGTAGGCAGGGTCACTACCAACTAGGCTATGGAGGCGGACAAATCGAGCAAATGACAAATTATCAAATAGTAATTTTTTTTGCTATTTGAGCATTTCTTTTTTTTTTTGGCCACTAAATTTTAAAATCGACCAAAATTACAAAAATCAATTTTTATAAACTTTTTCAACGGGAATATGTAGTAAAAATTATGTATTTTCTGATTATATGCAAGTAACCAGGTTTTAAAAGGTTTTATCAGTACAAAATCAATAAATATTGTGACAAAGCAGACTACTGGTTCTTCCTGTGTTACCTTTCCTTTGTTTAAAAATCATAGAAATTTGCTTCTTCCTCATCTTAATTATATATTTTTATTAAAATGCAGAACATATTGATATAAAAATGTAGAAATAATTAATTAAACTATACGGAAACCATTAAAAGTCTAATACCAACAGGTTTATTTTGTTACTCTCACCGGTAGGAACGGTATTTTTAAATTTTAATATAAAGTAAGCAAAGTTCAATAAGGTCTTAAAGATGGCAGTAAAAGTATTTTTTTATTTGTTTTAAAGGTAGCAGATATGTTAAGTATTATTAAATATAACTTAAATCATACTAAAATAACTACACCGAAAATGTTGGGACAGTAACAAAGAATGCTGTTGGTAACAAAGGAGGAAATTTAAGGCCTCGTGTAGAATATGCATTAGAATTACGTAGAAAATGTAGGACTATAAAATTATATCCATATTTTACAGGGTCGATGAAATAAAGAATCGATTAGATTTATTTATGTCGTAACTAATTAAACTCTAATTTTAATCGTTCCCTGATATCGCCTCATCTTTTCGGCTGCTCTCATCTTAGGTTGTGCTGACATTTTCTCTCCCTGTATACAACAATGAAAACTAGCCTTTACAATAAATTCCTTTCATTGTTACTCAAAGTTCCTTTGATATGTTACCACGCGAAAGTAACGAAATGAGAAGTAACACAACACGTTCTCGTAGATTAAAAAATGATTTATAAAGCTTGTTTTAGCAACAATATTCAATTGTTTTGTTACATGATGTACATAACAATATACATTAAACGATACATTAATGAAAACGAAGTAAAAGTTTAAGCTTTCCTAGTAAATCCAGTAACAAGGAGGAAATCAAAACTGGTCACAACAATTAGGCACGTGCGTTTCTTAGTAGATCTTGATGACAATTGACCGAATAAACATGGCCGCATATTGAATTGACGTATGTCGGTATTGCCAGTCGTAAAAAGTAACATTTTGGTAGTATTTATCTTTATTTCACTGCTAAAATAGGTAACAAAGTAAGAATTTTCTAAGTGGAACTTTTTGTGGGACACGATTAAAAAATATATTTCTACTACTTTTAACCCTCTAATGCATAAGACAGGCAAAAATGCATTTCAAATTTGAACCCTAACAGCAGTCAATAGAGTCCAAAACCAATGAAACCATATTTGGCTTCGTATGCATTAGAGGGTTAACGGTTTTAGGTGAATAAAACCATTCTAAAAAGAATCTTACTGTGAAGATACAGAGATCACAATAAAAAAACGTTATATGTTGCTTAGACCATTATGAAAATATCTTTATTTGAAGTAGCAAAATTTTGACTGGGACATTGGTTTTTTCATACATTTCAAAAATCGAATGTCTGGTTTTTAATTAAATTTAATATATGTTACATTATTTTAACATATCCTGTGTAATTATTAAATTCACTATTAGGAAAAAATACTTAATACAGACGTTTCTTAACAAAAAGTATTAAAATAATATTTTCAAAGTCGTGGGACACGGCTAGATGCGGCAGTGGCCAAAAAAAAAAAGAAATGCTCATTTCTGGGTTATCTCCATAGTGAAAGTTGACAGCGTGACTATCCCTAGTACATACCCAGTTCAAGCACTGGTCTCACCGCGACTATCGGCTATAAACACGAACAAAATTTTGTTTGTGTTTATAGCCGATAGTTCATAGCTTAGTAGTTCGCGGCGATACCAGTGTCACAGCGTGGTGACAGACAGCGGAGCTTTAGTAATAGGGTCCCGTTTGATTTCAATGAAAACGTTGTAATTCTTGATTATTAGGAACTAGCGACCCGCCCCGGCTGCGCACGGGTACTATACCTACATAAAAACCTTCCTCTTGAATCACTCTACCTATTAAAAAAAATCTCATCAAAATCCGTTGCGTAGTTTTAAAGATTTAAGCGTACAAAGGGAAATAGGGACAGAAACAGTGACTTTATTTTATACTATGTTAGGAATAAGCAGTAATTGGTATGTGTATACACAATCGCTAATTTTTATTTTGTATGCCTATCGGCGAAGCATAGAGCTCGCACATAATTTTGTACCAAAATTGTTACCTATGTTTACAAATAAATCATTTGAATTTAAAAAATATGTGGACTTACAAAATCGCAGTCGGCCATAGTGCATCGTATGGGCGTCACTTTTAGATGTACGGCTAAATTATGTTCCTCCAATCTGGCTGCTTTCAGGAATTTCTTGTCACATAGGGGACATTTGTACCTGAAATAAATGTAGGTATACGTAATCGTCAATTCGGAGCCGTGTGACGACAGTAAGAATACATTTGTCACCACCCCAACTCCTCCTGCGGGTGTCGTAAGAGTCGACTAAGGGATTTAAGTGTCACTGACCATTATTTAATAAAAGATTGACGATGGGCAGCAGTGTCATCATAGTGGACACATTACTGCGATCGCCAATCCCCTTGCCCAGCGAGGCGATTATGGGCATTTACCTCCTAATTTACCTCCTACGTCCAGCAGTGGACTATCTATAGGCTGATGATGTATTCGTCAATAGAAAAAAAGAAAAAAATAAACTAACTTCTTCCGCCACCTTCCACTAGGGTTGGCACTCTGAAATCCCCATTACATTATACGAGGAAAAAAAGACGTATCTCGGCAAACTAAGTCGCGCCGAAAGTTGCAATCAGTAAAATCCAAAAAAAAAGTAAACAAATATGTAATATTTTCTTCGGTTACCGCGAGGATTACACATGAAATAAAACTATGGAAACGGATAAACTCGTGTATATTAACTGAAACGCGTTCGCAAATATATTTTTATGTTTCTGTGGAAGTCCAATATAAAATAATATTTTTATCAAAACTAGACGTGTGAAAATTGTTTAAAATAGTGCTTACTTTAGTTTCGCTGGATCAATGTGTTTCAAGTTGTACTTCTTGTGTTGGTAGTACGACATCCGGTTCTTGAAAGTCATATCGCACTGAAATATAAAAAAAATACTACATTATAATACAAGTCCGAAAAAAAAAATTTCGAGGTTAGTGACGATAAATTAAAACACAACCGAAGGGACTGTTTAAAATCGATAAGAGTTACGAGTTTTCTTTTCGCACGTCTTGTAGCCCGCTTTTTTCAGTACAGATGGCGCTTCGAAGTTTCGAGTCGACCTCCATGGCGTTTTTGAAGAGGAACCGCTTTTCGCAAGGCACGGGTATTCCTTCATATAAAGGACATTATGTCCTTTAAGATTCACATCAGGCAACACGAGCTAGTCAATATAAACCTCAACACATAGAGGCAGCAATTTAAAAACTTCCCTACCTATTCGACCCTAAGGCAGGTTAATTTAGGTACGACGACGAGCGAAGCGAGGAGGAATGTTAAGTTGAACTGGAAAGGACATATGTCCTTTAGGATTCACATCAGGCAACACGAGCTAGTCAATATAAACCGCAACGCAGTAGAGGCTGCAACTTAAAAAACTTCTCTATCAATTTGAACCTAAGGCAGGTCAATTTAGGTACGATGACCAGCGAAGCGAGGAGTGTTAGGTTGAACTGAAAAAGACATAATATATGTCCTTTAGGATTGACATCAGGCAATACGAGCTAGTCAATATAAGGCACTGGTCTCACCGCGAGCTACTTAGCTATGAACTATCGGCTATAAACACGAACAAAAGATACGCACTCCCGTGTAAATAAAAGAGACACGGCGATACTCGCCCAGCTATCAGCTATCACCGCCGGGCGAGTATCGCCGTGTCTCTTTTATTTACACGGGAGTGCGTATCTTTTGTTCGTGTTTATAGCCGAAAGTTCATAGCTAAGTAGCTCCCGGTGAGATCAGTGCCTAAACCTCAACGCAGTAGAGGCTGTAATTTAAAAAACTTCCCTACCTATTCGACCCTAAGGCAGGTTTTAGGTACGATGACGAGCGAAGCGAGGAGAAGTGTTAGGTTGAACTAAAAAGGACATATGTCCTTTAGGATTCACATCAGGCAGCACGAGCTAGTCATTATAAAATTCAACGCATTAGAGGCCTACCAATTTGACCCCAAGGCAGGTTTTAGGTACGATGACGAGCGAAGCGAGGAGTGTTACGTTGAACTGAAAAGGATATATGTCCTTTAGGATTCACATTAGGCAACACGAGCTAGTCAATATAAACCTCAACGCAGTAGAGGCCTACCAATTTGACCCCAAGGCAGGTTTTAGGTACGATGACGAGCGAAGCGAGGAGTGTTACGTTGAACTGAAAAGGACATATGTCCTTTAGGATTCACATTAGGCAACACGAGCTAGTCAATATAAATAAACCTCAACACATAGAGGCTGCAATTTAGAAAACTTCCCTATCAATTTGACCCTAAGGCAGGTTTTAGGTACGATGACGAGCGAAGCGAGGAGGAATGTTAAGTTGAACTGGAAAGGACAAATACCTACTTGAAATGTAGATCGTATCTCAGTTCTGATTCAATACTGACATAAAAGGTTGCTAAGGGTAGTGACAGTTTTTATAGTGAGTTTTGCTTGTCAGCCGACGATATGTCCTTTAGGATTCACATCAGGCAAGACGAGCTAGTCAATATAAACCTCAACGCAGTAGAGGCTGGCGGGTGCCGCGTGGGTGACCAGATGGACCTCCATGGCTTTCTTAAAGAGGAACCGCTTCTCGCAATGCGGGCACGAGTATTCCTTCATATAAAGGACATATGTCCTTTAGGATTCACATCAGGCAAGATGAACTACTGGGTGTTACATTAGTCGTGATACAAATTGTGAAAAACCTGTTAAGATGGTCTTTCTGAACAAGGTTTCCTATGGGACCTATATGAAAATCGCGAAAAAAAATTACGGTTTTCATACAGATCGGTACAGAAGTGTTCATGATTTTCAGTCTCGTTTCATTATTATGTGAACACGTTTGTAAGAGATCAGGCTGAAAAAATGTATACATATTAATGAACTCGTACTGTACTAGTCTTAAAAAAAATAAAGATTTTTATATAGGTCCCGAAGGAAACCTTGTTCAGAGAGACCATCTTAACAGGTTTTTCACAGTTTGTATCACGACTAATGTAACACCCGTATAGTCAATATAAACCTCAACGCAGTAGAGGCTGGCGGGCGCTGCGTGGGTGACCAGGTGGACCTCCATGGCTTTCTTAAAGAGGAACCGCTTCTCGCAATGCGGGCATGAGTATTCCTTCTCTCCGCGGTGGATGCTGGAAAGAAAACCATAATCTTTAGAGTGGTTCGGTATAAAAGTAGCAGAGTATGATATGCAGTCTCCTATAGTAACTTGAACTTTGATTATATTGCCATATTTCCGTTTCATAAAGTATGCTCTTGTGTGTATAATACAATAGTGTTAAATAAAATGTTATAATCACATCCGTAATTTTTTTAAACGCGAAATCCCGCTAGGTGGAACCCAAAAAAGCGATCACTGATGATATGGTATATTTTTAAACTGACCGGTTTTTTAAAACAGGACTTATTTTTTTATAATCCTTATAAACAAAACTTCAAAACAAAAATACATTTACTACTTTTTATCCGGACCACTTCTTAGTAGGTTGTTATTAACACATATCGTGAAACACGTTCGTAGATTAATTTTTACGTTAATACTAATAATTTTAACTAAAAACGTATGTAAGGTTATAAGTTCGTAAAAAAACCAAGATTGTGTTCTAAAAGTGCGTGATTATGGAATGATGCAAGTTTTTAGGTTTGCTTACATTTTCCGCTGGTGTCGTAAGAGTCGACCAAGGGATTGAAGCGTCACTGACCATTCTTTGATAGATGATTGATGATGGGCAGCAGCGTCATCATACTGGACACACTACTACGATCGCCTATCCGTTTGCCCAGCGTGGCAATTATGTACAATTGGAGCATTCCATGGGGGGTTGGGGGAGTCCTATGTTCAGCAGTGGACGTCTTTCGGCTGATATGATGATGATGATGATGATGGAGCATTCCATGGGCTGTCCCGTACAAACGCGTGTAAATTCCGATGATTTGAGTTTTCTTCCGAGTTATTAGTTAATATATATTTTTAGGAGCAAATTTTAACTCCTCTGGTCAAGAAAGAGAACTTCGAAAAACCCACAATTTTGAGAAAAACCGTGTTTGTACGGGAGATCGGTGGACTTTTTCGTGGAATGCGTCAATTACCTTCTAACGCGTAATACGCATGGTTAATAGGAGAGGCCTCAGTCCAGCAGTGGACTAAGATTGGCTGATGATGTGTGGTTCTTCAAACTTACAATAAATGAGTCCTGAGCGAAGTGCGGTCTCTAAATGTTTTGCCGCAGAGCTCGCATTTCTGCCGCTCGGCGTGGTTCTTCATATGATTTCGTAGTTTCGCCAGAGATCTGTGTCATAAAAAATATGACATTAATAGTATACTTACAAGTAACGTTTCGAGAACAATGATTACAACCTTTTAAGACATTTTCACCTTTAGCCATTCACTTGCTTCATGTAGTTTTTACATGTCATCACTCTTACTTTACATAGACATAGAGTCTGTCGCAAAAATCAAAGCATGTGAGTGGTTAGGGTCACCCAATTAGCGTGATATTAAAAAAAACTTAATTGCGGTCAAGTTTGTAACGAAAAGTACGATTATCTTTAGGAGTTGTAACTTGATCAGCGTTTTCATATTATAATGGCGCTTATAGTTAATCAAATTAGCACGAGAATTGAGTTTTAATTGAAATTTAGTGCTTTATTGTCACAGTTGTCATATATAGCATAGATCAAGCAAACAAATCTACTTAGCGTGCCAAATGAACTCAGTAAAATTTACTGAGTTTTCCGTTTTTAATCGCAGCTTGCAGCTTTCGGGCGTCAAATTTTATAAGTTGAAGTGAACAATAAATAAATAAATAAATAAATATCTTGGCACATCTTACACAAATCGACCTAGTCCCACGGTAAGCTCAATTAAGGCTTGTAATGTGGGTACCAGGCGACGATATATATAATAGATAGATACATATAGATACTTAAATACATAGACAGCCATGACCAAGGAACAAACATTTGTGATAAATAAATACACAAAGAATGCCCTCGCCGGGATTCGAACCCGGAACCTCCAGCTTCGTAGGCAGGGTCACTACCAACTAGGCTACGGAGGCTGACAAACAATAACATTAATGATGCCTCCTTAAGTATTATTAATTGCAACAACACAAAAAAAATATGAATACTCAAGGGCCTGAGACATATTTAAAATCATAGGCAAGTAACAACTTCAGTACAAAATCTGACACGCTCGGCCGCCATACAAATGAATGAACTTGTTTCTTCTATCCAAATCTAATTCTGTGTTAATAGGCATGATGACTGGCAAGTCAAATCAGCATCTTTTTCCGAACTGTCAAAACGATCCCCGCTATGGAATAGTATGGAATTTTATATGAAATACTCAAAAGTGACGTCACGTTTGAGTACTGCCAAATGACCTTCTCTTTTAAGTTCTTTTCAATTTATTAAATAGAAGTTCTGTACAAAAATTACTGCAATCTACACCTTAGTAATAATTTCTTTGTGTATTATGTCGTGCATAATGTCAAATAATTTATTTTAACTACAGTCATCATCTCTATTCCTCGTTACAAACTTGACTGCTGTCAGCTGACAGCTGACACTAGTGGCATGGTGGTATAGTTACGGGAGGGAGAGGCCGCAGCGGCAGGTGTGCGTGGGGGCTGCGTGGTGCCATCTGTACTACAGCTGACACTAGTGGCATGGTGGTATAGTTACGGGAGGGAGAGGCCGCAGCGGCAGGTGTGCGTGGCCGCGTGGTGCCATCTGTACTACAGCTGACACTAGTGGCATGGTGGTATAGTTACGGGAGGGAGAGGCCGCAGCGGCAGGTGTGCGTGGGGGCTGCGTGGTGCCATCTGTACTACAGCTGACACTAGTGGCATGGTGGTATAGTTACGGGAGGGAGAGGCCGCAGCGGCAGGTGTGCGTGGGGGCTGCGTGGTGCCATCTGTACTACAGCTGACACTAGTGGCATGGTGGTATAGTTACGGGAGGGAGAGGCCGCAGCGGCAGGTGTGCGTGGGGGCTGCGTGGTGCCATCTGTACTACAGCTGACACTAGTGGCATGGTGGTATAGTTACGGGAGGGAGAGGCCGCAGCGGCAGGTGTGCGTGGGGGCTGCGTGGTGCCATCTGTACTACAGCTGACACTAGTGGCATGGTGGTATAGTTACGGGAGGGAGAGGCCGCAGCGGCAGGTGTGCGTGGGAGCTGCGTGGTGCCATCTGTACTACAGCTGACACTAGTGGCATGGTGGTATAGTTACGGGAGGGAGAGGCCGCAGCGGCAGGTGTGCGTGGGGGCTGCGTGGTGCCATCTGTACTACAGCTGACACTAGTGGCATGGTGGTATAGTTACGGGAGGGAGAGGCCGCAGCGGCAGGTGTGCGTGGGGGCTGCGTGGTGCCATCTGTACTACAGCTGACACTAGTGGCATGGTGGTATAGTTACGGGAGGGAGAGGCCGCAGCGGCAGGTGTGCGTGGGGGCGGCGTGGTGCCATCTGTACTACAGCTGACACTAGTGGCATGGTGGTATAGTTACGGGAGGGAGAGGCCGCAGCGGCAGGTGTGCGTGGGAGCTGCGTGGTGCCATCTGTACTACAGCTGACACTAGTGGCATGGTGGTATAGTTACGGGAGGGAGAGGCCGCAGCGGCAGGTGTGCGTGGGGGCTGCGTGGTGCCATCTGTACTACAGCTGACACTAGTGGCATGGTGGTATAGTTACGGGAGGGAGAGGCCGCAGCGGCAGGTGTGCGTGGGGGCTGCGTGGTGCCATCTGTACTACAGCTGACACTAGTGGCATGGTGGTATAGTTACGGGAGGGAGAGGCCGCAGCGGCAGGTGTGCGTGGGGGCGGCGTGGTGCCATCTGTACTACAGCTGACACTAGTGGCATGGTGGTATAGTTACGGGAGGGAGAGGCCGCAGCGGCAGGTGTGCGTGGGGGCTGCGTGGTGCCATCTGTACTACAGCTGACACTAGTGGCATGGTGGTATAGTTACGGGAGGGAGAGGCCGCAGCGGCAGGTGTGCGTGGGGGCTGCGTGGTGCCATCTGTACTACAGCTGACACTAGTGGCATGGTGGTATAGTTACGGGAGGGAGAGGCCGCAGCGGCAGGTGTGCGTGGGGGCTGCGTGGTGCCATCTGTACTACAGCTGACACTAGTGGCATGGTGGTATAGTTACGGGAGGGAGAGGCCGCAGCGGCAGGTGTGCGTGGCCGCGTGGTGCCATCTGTACTACAGCTGACACTAGTGGCATGGTGGTATAGTTACGGGAGGGAGAGGCCGCAGCGGCAGGTGTGCGTGGGGGCTGCGTGGTGCCATCTGTACTACAGCTGACACTAGTGGCATGGTGGTATAGTTACGGGAGGGAGAGGCCGCAGCGGCAGGTGTGCGTGGGGGCTGCGTGGTGCCATCTGTACTACAGCTGACACTAGTGGCATGGTGGTATAGTTACGGGAGGGAGAGGCCGCAGCGGCAGGTGTGCGTGGCCGCGTGGTGCCATCTGTACTACAGCTGACACTAGTGGCATGGTGGTATAGTTACGGGAGGGAGAGGCCGCAGCGGCAGGTGTGCGTGGGAGCTGCGTGGTGCCATCTGTACTACAGCTGACACTAGTGGCATGGTGGTATAGTTACGGGAGGGAGAGGCCGCAGCGGCAGGTGTGCGTGGGGGCTGCGTGGTGCCATCTGTACTACAGCTGACACTAGTGGCATGGTGGTATAGTTACGGGAGGGAGAGGCCGCAGCGGCAGGTGTGCGTGGGGGCTGCGTGGTGCCATCTGTACTACAGCTGACACTAGTGGCATGGTGGTATAGTTACGGGAGGGAGAGGCCGCAGCGGCAGGTGTGCGTGGGAGCTGCGTGGTGCCATCTGTACTACAGCTGACACTAGTGGCATGGTGGTATAGTTACGGGAGGGAGAGGCCGCAGCGGCAGGTGTGCGTGGGAGCTGCGTGGTGCCATCTGTACTACAGCTGACACTAGTGGCATGGTGGTATAGTTACGGGAGGGAGAGGCCGCAGCGGCAGGTGTGCGTGGGAGCTGCGTGGTGCCATCTGTACTACAGCTGACACTAGTGGCATGGTGGTATAGTTACGGGAGGGAGAGGCCGCAGCGGCAGGTGTGCGTGGCCGCGTGGTGCCATCTGTACTACAGCTGACACTAGTGGCATGGTGGTATAGTTACGGGAGGGAGAGGCCGCAGCGGCAGGTGTGCGTGGGGGCGGCGTGGTGCCATCTGTACTACAGCTGACACTAGTGGCATGGTGGTATAGTTACGGGAGGGAGAGGCCGCAGCGGCAGGTGTGCGTGGGAGCTGCGTGGTGCCATCTGTACTACAGCTGACACTAGTGGCATGGTGGTATAGTTACGGGAGGGAGAGGCCGCAGCGGCAGGTGTGCGTGGGGGCTGCGTGGTGCCATCTGTACTACAGCTGACACTAGTGGCATGGTGGTATAGTTACGGGAGGGAGAGGCCGCAGCGGCAGGTGTGCGTGGGGGCGGCGTGGTGCCATCTGTACTACAGCTGACACTAGTGGCATGGTGGTATAGTTACGGGAGGGAGAGGCCGCAGCGGCAGGTGTGCGTGGGGGCTGCGTGGTGCCATCTGTACTACAGCTGACACTAGTGGCATGGTGGTATAGTTACGGGAGGGAGAGGCCGCAGCGGCAGGTGTGCGTGGGAGCTGCGTGGTGCCATCTGTACTACAGCTGACACTAGTGGCATGGTGGTATAGTTACGGGAGGGAGAGGCCGCAGCGGCAGGTGTGCGTGGGAGCTGCGTGGTGCCATCTGTACTACAGCTGACACTAGTGGCATGGTGGTATAGTTACGGGAGGGAGAGGCCGCAGCGGCAGGTGTGCGTGGGGGCGGCGTGGTGCCATCTGTACTACAGCTGACACTAGTGGCATGGTGGTATAGTTACGGGAGGGAGAGGCCGCAGCGGCAGGTGTGCGTGGGGGCTGCGTGGTGCCATCTGTACTACAGCTGACACTAGTGGCATGGTGGTATAGTTACGGGAGGGAGAGGCCGCAGCGGCAGGTGTGCGTGGGGGCGGCGTGGTGCCATCTGTACTACAGCTGACACTAGTGGCATGGTGGTATAGTTACGGGAGGGAGAGGCCGCAGCGGCAGGTGTGCGTGGGGGCTGCGTGGTGCCATCTGTACTACAGCTGACACTAGTGGCATGGTGGTATAGTTACGGGAGGGAGAGGCCGCAGCGGCAGGTGTGCGTGGGGGCTGCGTGGTGCCATCTGTACTACAGCTGACACTAGTGGCATGGTGGTATAGTTACGGGAGGGAGAGGCCGCAGCGGCAGGTGTGCGTGGGGGCTGCGTGGTGCCATCTGTACTACAGCTGACACTAGTGGCATGGTGGTATAGTTACGGGAGGGAGAGGCCGCAGCGGCAGGTGTGCGTGGGGGCTGCGTGGTGCCATCTGTACTACAGCTGACACTAGTGGCATGGTGGTATAGTTACGGGAGGGAGAGGCCGCAGCGGCAGGTGTGCGTGGGGGCTGCGTGGTGCCATCTGTACTACAGCTGACACTAGTGGCATGGTGGTATAGTTACGGGAGGGAGAGGCCGCAGCGGCAGGTGTGCGTGGGGGCGGCGTGGTGCCATCTGTACTACAGCTGACACTAGTGGCATGGTGGTATAGTTACGGGAGGGAGAGGCCGCAGCGGCAGGTGTGCGTGGGAGCTGCGTGGTGCCATCTGTACTACAGCTGACACTAGTGGCATGGTGGTATAGTTACGGGAGGGAGAGGCCGCAGCGGCAGGTGTGCGTGGCCGCGTGGTGCCATCTGTACTACAGCTGACACTAGTGGCATGGTGGTATAGTTACGGGAGGGAGAGGCCGCAGCGGCAGGTGTGCGTGGGAGCTGCGTGGTGCCATCTGTACTACAGCTGACACTAGTGGCATGGTGGTATAGTTACGGGAGGGAGAGGCCGCAGCGGCAGGTGTGCGTGGGGGCTGCGTGGTGCCATCTGTACTACAGCTGACACTAGTGGCATGGTGGTATAGTTACGGGAGGGAGAGGCCGCAGCGGCAGGTGTGCGTGGGGGCTGCGTGGTGCCATCTGTACTACAGCTGACACTAGTGGCATGGTGGTATAGTTACGGGAGGGAGAGGCCGCAGCGGCAGGTGTGCGTGGGGGCTGCGTGGTGCCATCTGTACTACAGCTGACACTAGTGGCATGGTGGTATAGTTACGGGAGGGAGAGGCCGCAGCGGCAGGTGTGCGTGGGAGCTGCGTGGTGCCATCTGTACTACAGCTGACACTAGTGGCATGGTGGTATAGTTACGGGAGGGAGAGGCCGCAGCGGCAGGTGTGCGTGGGGGCTGCGTGGTGTTGGCGGGCGGCGTGGTCGGCGGCGACGGCTGCGCGTGACGACAGCTGACCGCACTCCACGCAGCGCCATCTAACGACAACACAATCATAGAACAATGATGGTCGTCACACACTTAGTGATAATATAAAAAAAAAAACGAAAAATATCGCCCGAGTAGAGGTGTGCGCCGACCAAAAAATCGTCGGCGGCGGCGTCTGATGATTTTTTGACCAGCGGCGGCGACGTGATCGTCGTAACCTCGGCTGAAATCGAAACAAAGCTGAGACTCAGAAATATGGCCTAAACGTACTATATTTAAATAATTGAAGTATGTACTTCACAATAAAACATTGAAAATATTTCAAATTATCATCATAATCATTTCGGCCATAAGATAAGTCGTCCACCGCTGAATATATGCGTTCTTTAGAATGTACCGAGACTATAGCAACAACCGCGGCGGTTAAAACGCGGTCAGACTGACTGCTGTGTGCGTTGTTGCTATAGGTACATTCTAAAGAACGCAGAACTCTGAACGCGGAATGCAGAACTCTAGACCGCGCTCTGTCTGCTCACGCTCTTAGAAGCCCGACGCCGTAAGCGGAGGGCTTTTAATGATTCGATGTTGTAACCCGCGTTAAATGTAGATTATATCACAAGGGATCAAAATGGTATACTTCCGGCGTGGGCGTATATTGAAACCTGAATGGAGCGACGGATTCCACAATTGAATTCCGACCGTAGGGAGGGATTCTAAAGTGGAATCCTGAGCGTAATGAAGGATTCAAGCGTTAACCCCCAAGACGAAATAATTTTGATACCATGTGACTGCTTTTCACACCACCTATGAGAAAAATAAAAGATATATCACATATTTACTATTTATGCAAATAATCGATTCTGAAGAATTTTTTATCAATTATGAACGTATTGTTTATTTTCATATTTCATTGTAATTTTTTAGGCTGGCAATAGAAAGACCTTGAACAGAAAAGTGCCACTTTGATCCCTGCTAGCAGGGAAGAAAAGACACGTATACGAATAGGTGGTGTGAAAATATAATTTTAGTATGAATAAAATAGCCGTGTGGTGACGGCAGTAAGAATACATTTGTCACCACCCCAACTCCTCGTAAGAGTCGACTAAAGGATTGAAGTGTCACTGACCATTATTTGATAAAAGATTGATGATGGGCAGTAGCGTCATCATAGCGGACACATTACTGCGATCGCCAATCCGCTTGCCCAACGTGGCGATTATGGGCATTTACCTCCTAATGCGTCTGTACGCATAGTTAATAGGAGAGGCCTACGTCCAGCAGTGGACTATCACAGGCTGATGATGTGATGATGAATACCGTACTTGCCTCCTTGGATGCACAACGTAGTATATAACTTACCTGACTCTGTGGCGTCTCTTATGGGCTACCAAAGCGTGTTCGTCCCGGCATCGAACGTGGCATACCGAGCACTCAGCGGGGCCCGCCGACTGGAAACATACAACTTGTAAGGAATGTATATCATAGTTTCGGGCACGCACTGTCGGAGTATCGTGCTGTCGAATATTCGTAGGCTCGATTGTTGCTGGATCGAATGTTCGCTGAGTCGAAATACTTGTGGTCGAAATATGCTCAGTCGAAAAATCATTATCTAGAATTGTATGGTTTCGATCTGTTGTGTGTCGAAAGTTCTTAGGCTCGTCTGTTCTGTTATCGAATGTTCGCTGGATCGAAATACTTGCGGCCGAAACATATACAAACTGTTTTATATACGTGCAGGGATATTTCAATGAATAAATAAATAGTACTAATACCAAAATGCGTGGCTACTATTAACGATGTAATCGACTTGATGGATTGCTGAAAGACTAACACATACAACATTATTTGTATACTTATATATCCACATATATCTCAAAAATAAGTGGCAAGATAATTTGACATACCTATTGCTTAAAAGTGTAATGTTTGTGGCTGTGACCAATTAAAATGCCCTAATTTTGTATGATTTTCGACCCAGCGAATATTCGATCCGGTAGCAGTTGCGCCAACGAACATTCGTGCCAAAGATGTTCTACAGAACGACAATCGAAACATCAATTTCGATTTAACGTTTTTTTATTTCTACGTTTTTCGACCCGGCGAATATTCGATCTGGTAGTAGTCGAGTAAACGAACATTCGAAAGCAGGATACTCCGAGAGTACGTGTTCGAAACTATGATATACACTCCTTGTAAGTGGATTACAAGGCTTATGGACATTCACATACAGAATCAGACTACGAACATATAAAACATGGAAGCCGCACGCCATACTAAATTGCCTTTCAAAAACGGTCCTGAATTTTAGTTGACAAATGTCACCTCCTCTTCAATGCATCACGGTATTGAAATTCTATGTCAACCTATAAAAACTTAAGCCGCCATTTAAAAATAGTTGTGATTGGTCCATCAAAGTTTTGATTGGCTATTCTTTAAACATTTGTCAAAGGTGTTGCGCCGAAATATGCGCGGTGTTAAGTTAAGGCGCTACGTCCTGCCCATCTTGGCACAATTGAACAATTGTTTTTGGGGGCATTTTTGAGCTGGCGTTACACATCCATGTTATATATGGTCGCAGGAATCAGAATATTTATTTGTACAAACATAGGTAAATACATAAAGGTATAGATGAAAAACATAGGAAAGTCACAAAAGATACGCACTCCCGTGTAAATAAAAGAGACACGGCGATACTCGCCCAGCTAGCAGCTATCAGCGCCGGGCGAGTATCGCCGTGTCTCTTTTATTTCCACGGGAATGCGTATCTTTTGTTCGTGTTTATAGCCGATAGTTCATAGCTTAGTAGCTCGCAGTGAGACCAGTGCCTAAAAAACGTGACGCAGTGGTGATTTTGGAAATGATATTGTGTTCTATTTATGAAGTATATAGATTAAAATGTAGCGTGAAAAAGAAATACAAGTGCACCGGTTTTTTTTATATACCGAGTCGAGCCAGCTACTAAAAGTGTGACAGAGTGGTATGAAACAAGACAACGAAACGATTTTTGTGCCATTTACTTACGAGCCCCGATGCATATGTTCTCGTCCAGTTAGACAGTTTTTCGAGATTATCCCGTTCATCCGGGGGAAAAGGTTAAGAGACAAAACCTTCACTATTCAATAGTAGTACTAAAGTATTTTCTTTGAGTATAAAATATTTGGACGTAATAAATCAGAATAATAAAAAACTATTTTAAAGAGGTATTTTTTTAAATTTTTTCCACAATTTTTAATTTTGTAAATAATCAATGAATGTAAAGAACGCCATTAATTTTAAAGACGACATGGTACACCTGATGCACTGCGAATTTTGCGTCAAGCTTATAAGCGCGGAATTACGGTGGTGAACGAAAATATAATTTAGACACTGGTTTGTTAAAATCGATTTATTAAACAACAAAAGCGTACTTCAGATTGTTGTGTCTCTTGAAATGTAGTACATTAACCATGACTAACGTTCATACAATTTGTCATTAGCATAATGTGATCATTTTTAAAATATTCAAAAATTTGTAAAAAGTGTTTCGAACTAGACGAACTCCACTGCATCGGGGCTCGTACAGGCGCGCGTTTAGCCATATGGTTTTCTAGCTTGAACCGGTGGTTGAACCCGAGTACGCAGTCTTCACAGCGGTACTCGTGTCGAGTGAAGACTAGACTCTACCTAAAATGTACATTTACTTACTGGCGCGTGTTTAGCCATATGGTTTTCTAGCTTGAACCGGTGGTTGAATCCGAGTACGCAGTCTTCACAGCGGTACTCGTGTCGAGTGAAAACTATACTTTCTCTAGCGCGCTGTCTTTCTGCCTCTACCTGAAAAACCCTTCAAATATTAACTTTGCTTTTACTCTAAATACAGGGTGGAAATTATTTTTGGGTCAGGAGGCTTAGCACATGATTGGTGCGACAGTATGTCGCCGCGAGATAGATCTCCCGTCCTTCACTAGCTATATTAACAAAAGAGGGACGGATAGACTATCTCGTGGCGAGATACTGTCGCGCCAATCATGTGCTAAGCATACAGATGCGGAGTAGTTATGCGAAAATGTTCTTAGAAGACCTTGCCTCGATTTTAAATTAATGAAGATTGGCATTTACATATTTTGGAAAAAACATATAGGGTGCGAGAAAATGGTCATTTTTGACACACTTTTTTATGCTAATCGACCCTGTTTCTGTTCAGGATCAAAAGCTTGTTTGGGACCAAAAAAAATCGGCTATAAAAGACGCAAATCAAGAATTAAAAAAAACCGGCCAAGTGCGAGTCGGACTCGCGCGTGAAGGGTTCCGTACCATTATCAATTTATTATTTAAAAAATACAGTTAAATCAACCTACCTCAAAAACTATAGGAGATAATTTAATCAAACCAAAAATCGTTGATAGAGTTTATTAATGTGCATAACATATTTTTTTTTCAGAATTTTATATCGCGTAGTTTAAAAAATAGAGGGGGGGGGACACATTTTTCAGACTTTGAGAGCTGATATCTCGAAAACGATTTGCTTAAATAAATATGAGATTTATAAACCTTCATATCATTTTCGAAGACCTTTCTATTAATACCCCACACGCTTATATACAACAAAAAATTTTTTTCTATCCCTCAGTTACATGTATGCAGGGCCCCCATCCCAATGGTTTTTTTTACAATTTAGTATCATAATCCTGTAGCGGTTTATACAACACATATCTTTACCAAATTTCGTTACTGTAGCATTTATAGTTTCCGAGTAAATAGGCTGTGACAGACGGACAGACGGACAGACGAACATGACGAATCTATAAGGGTTCCGTTTTTGCCATGTTGGCTACGGAACCCTAAAAACTCATACAAATGATATGAATATTAAAAATGTCACAACACTTTATAGCACAAATCATAAAAACTACAAATATATATATATATATATAAAAACAAATTACAAATCAGGAAGATAAAGTAGTGTGATTTAGCCTAGAGCGACGCAAGTCTACACTGACTGATCTGCGACTCATTTGAAGAACAGATTTAATATTTGTGATATTAATATCACAAATATTAAATTTTTTCGTCATCCACATGTCTATGTATGTATGTTTTTTTAGGGTTCCGTAGCCAAAATGGCAAAGCAGAACCCTTATAGATTCGTCATGTCCGTCCGTCTGTCTGTCTGTCCGTCAGTCTGTCACAGTCGATTTACTCGGAAACTATATATGTTACAGTAATGAAATTTGGTAAGGAATGTAAGAATACGTGTTGCATGAACCGCTACAGAATTATGATATTATATTGTATTAAAAATATAATGGGGTTGGGGCCCTCGATACATGTAACTGAGGTTACTGAGGGATATGATTTTTTTTCGATTTCATCATTGTCAAGGTAATGCATTTAAGATTAGATTTATTTTAGATTATTGTTTACTAGCGACCCGCCCCGGCTTCGCGGGTACTATACCTACATAAAAACCTTCCTCTTGAATTAATCTACATATAAAAAAATATCTCATCAAAATCCATTGCGTAGTTTTAACCCTTAGGTGCATACAGTATCATAAATGATACGACCGAAATGACACATGTCGAAATAAGTAATCAATTGCGACTGACACACTGAGCAACAGAGTTCTAATTGGCATCGATTGTTTACATAAGTCATTCCAGAATTAAAATGTGTGATACCATATACACCTAAGGGTTAAAGATTTAAGCGTACAAAGGGACATAGGGACAGGAAAAGTGACTTTATTTTATACTATGTAGTGAAGATTGTCCCCTGATATTTATTATTTCAATATTGTGTCTGATGGGCATACCTCCTCCCAGCTGAGTACAATCATCTCAATCTGTCCATCCTTCACGTTGAGCTGCTCCAGATTCCTGTTGACCCGGGGGTTGTTTACCACCCCAGCCGGCTTCTCCCGCTTTCGGCGACGCTTCACTGTTTTTTCCTCTAAAACCATACCCAATACAGCTTTTTAGTTAAAGGCCGTGTGGTGACGGCAGTAAGAATACATTTGTCACCACCCCAACTCTTCCCGCGGGTGTCGTAAGAGCCGATTAGGGATTAAAGTGTCACTGACCATCCTTTGATACAAGATTGATGTTGGGCAGCAGCGTCATCATAGTGGACACATTACTGCGATCGCTAATCCGTTTGCCCAGCGTGACGATTATGGGCATTTACCTCCTAATGCGTTTATACGCATATAGTATAGTTAATAGGAGAGGCCTACGTCCAGCAGTGGACTAAAATAGGCTGATGAAGTGAAGTAGTTAAAGGTAACACTTATGTTTTCGGTGAGTACAGTAGTGATAGAGTACACAGTACAGTACCGGCCAATAATTATAATGATTTTTTTGAAGAGTAATTATTATCCTACCAAAATACCCTCAAATACACAAAATAAAACTCTTCTTTCAAAAAGGCTCTCATTAACCGGTACTGCGAGTTGTTACCAATCATAGGCATACCAATAACAGTATGTAATTATAAAATGTAAAATTAGTAATATGAATAAGCATAGTAGTAAGAATAGTAATAATTAATGTAAATTGCGACACCCTTCAGGGTTCATGTAACTTAAACTCATGAATGCAAATATAAACAATAATTCAATGTGTCCATGATGAAAGGGAAAAAATCAACAGCGGCACGGCATATCTACATGCGAACATGTGCCGCTTACTCTATGTATACACTCTCATACAAAAAGTCACGACTGTGACATATTATTGACCGGTACTGTATGTAATACTTGTTAAGAGTCTATAAGACCGAAAAACAATACTTAGTGGCCTTGCTAAGTTAGCAAACGTTTATGAATACTCTCTTTTTTATCCCTACTCTGAGTTTAGACTGTCTGCAGGGTTATTTACTGAGAAAACCGCCTTGCTGTCAGCGCTGTGTCAGCGCTGCGGCAGCGTCGAGCCTAAAAACGGTATTCACTAATGTACTTTAAACGACATTAGCGCTCGGCGACGTATGCGGCGTGAGCTGGAACTACACTGCGTCGAGATTTTTATTTTAAATTTACGAACTTCGTATTCTCTAACGAAAAACAGCGACGAACTCGTCCACAACCTCGCTCACAGCCTCGATTCCTAATGTCAAATAAAACAGCTAGGATTTTAGAAAGGCTGTCTCGACGTCGAGCTCGTTGACGAACGCAGCGTCGAATGTGTGAATAAGAGAATAGCATATCTGAAGGCACAGAGATGGACAGCCCGCCAATTTCCAGGCAACCGTCCCTACACTACGTACTTACCTATTTCTTCCGTCTTCGAAGACTCCTCTTTCTTGCTTGGCTTGAGTGGCTCATCATCCGATGCATCGAACTCCTCTTTCTTACGTTTCTTCTTTTTACTTTTACTCTTTCTTGTGCTAGCTATTTCTTGGTTTATTGGTGCGTCAGTCTTAGTCTCCGTCTAAAAATTATTACCGTTAATATAATAAACAAATTTACTACGCAAAAACGGAAAATTTTAAAATATTTTACACTCTTATGTAGAAATTGTAGAACTCAATATTATGTGTAATTAACAACATCGTATTTTTGAATCACTCCATTAACAAAGAATAAAGAACCGTTCTTTTGTATGGAGACAAAACCGGTATCAGATCCCTGCTCGTAAGGCCCAGCCATACAAGACAAACCTTCAAGAGACTCTCACTTGGGTCCGTATGGTTGCTTCTGTTCAACTGCTCACCAGTAATGATTATGATTGCTACCGCTGTTTTTTTTTATTTTTATGTCAATTTGTTTACCCCAAAATCAAGCTAAGACACTATCCGGTATCTGGCCGGATAGTAAGTCACTATCCAGTATCTGGCCGGATAGCGGATAATGTATAGTTACGGAATATCCGGTGCATCTCTAACACTTACCACCTTATTGTCTTCTATACTATTATTTTCATCCTCATAAAACCTCTCATTGTCAAATTCATCTTCCATTTTTATAAAAAACGGTTGATTTTCATTGTCATTTGTACTATCCTTCACAGAATTAATCTCATTAAACTCATTTTCAGTACATGTCGTTATTTTACTAATATTTATGTTGATAAAATTACAAGAGGACTTATCAGGGAAAAGTGTAGGGTCATTCCCAGATATCAAAGATTTGTCATCTTCTGTGTTATGTTGGTATTCCTGATATGTGTTTATTATTGTCTTTGTTAAATTTGATAGTGATGTGATGTGAGATGTTTGACAAACCTGGAAATAAAAAATTAAATCATTAGGTATAGTTGTGTTGCTTAATGAAGCATAATGATCAAAGCCCGAATGACGGGAGTAGAAATGCACCTGTCACTAGTGCTTAGTTAAATATCGACTATTCTATCGACATCCATACCAACATTTCATAAATTAAAAATGTATTGATTAATAGTAGTTTATGCAACGGATGAATCAGAGGCATTGCAATCTAAAACAATAAAATGTCAATAATACCTAGTACCTCAGGACAGTTACAAAACCGAAATTAAAATCATGGCCGAAACAATATGACAATATTTAATATAAAACGCGATTAAGTCATTTGTCCTTAAAATTGTGTTGATATGAATTATGATCATAAAAATTTAAATCAAAAACATACCATATACCGGACCAGACAGTCATGAGACATACGGACTTGCTTCTTGAAGAGTATCACAGACCGTATCTTAGCGATGCATTCCCAACACAACTGGAGCTGTTGATTCATATGATCCTAAAAAGACAAAAAAATATATTGTAATGTGTTCTGTTTCATAATATTTTCTCCCGTTATCGCAATGATTACTTATGAAATAAAACTATTTAATATAAGCGATATAATTCCTTGAAATATTTTGTGTTCTGATCCATTAAAATAATGTGGCAAAATCATGAATATTTTAATCATACAAAAAATATCAATAAACCCCTAGGGTAAACACACAAAAGGTTTATTCAACTAAGTAATCAAAATCCTACACCAAATACCAAAGAAAAAAGATCAAATATAGCAATGTATGTCAATATAATAAAAATATTTAATAACAATTTTATTTGTTTGTATGTATAACTAAACTAGACCTAATATTATAAACTCGGAATTCTTCTAATTTTTCAATATTGAGAACTCTATATTATATTAACAGTATGTTCACTAATTTATATAAGATAGCATAACTAACTTCGAATGACTTTAGAAAACATAATCTTACAGGGACTTAATGTTGTGAATTATCAAAATTCCTTTACCTTAATAAATAAAAAGTATTAATTATTAGAATAAAAAAAACTGGTAGTTTATCAACTTGCCATAGAATCCAGCATATCCATAAATATTTTCTTGTAATCTTCATCATAAATCGTTGTTAGCTTACGGTCAGCACTGAGACATCCTTCGCAAATGTAATTTAAACCTGGATTACTATAATGTGTGTTCATGTTACAATCTATATTGATGTTAGACTAACTTCTGTTTCTAATTAGCAAGCATTGTCCGTTTATGAAACTTTTTGATTGCTGCAATCCGAAAATTATCAAGACAAATTCCGAAGCCCAGATTCCAAACATTGGTTTGGTTGACTGACGTTTGGTTTGACGTTGACGTTTTAACTCTTGACGTTGACAACTTGACAAGAGCCCGTCCGTTTCCATGGCGCTCTCTTTGTATTCATTAGTTGAGTTCCGAAACACGCAATAATTACCCATACCCATACCTCAATGTGTGGTAATATCCAGGGAAAATAATACTGTAGAATTGCTGTAGAATAGAGAATTGCTGGCAAACAAACTTATTGTAATTATAAAAAGGTAAAAAATATAGGACTTGCCTCTCGCGCGCGAATTATTATACGCAGCATAAATTACTGTGCTAGGCACCTAGGTGCCAGCCTCTGTATAGTTGAACCTTGAAGGATTTACTAAATCCTTGAAGGATTTACTAAATCCTTGAAGGATTTACTAAATCCTTCAAGACATTTTATAACTGCCAGGTAGTCGAAAAAAATTTGCTAAGTAGATAAAGCGCTCACAGTTTCTCTGTTTTGCCCGATGGTTGACTGGTAGAGAATGCTTCATAGCATTAAGTCCGCCTTTTGTATGATTTTTATTTTGTGCAATAAAGATTAAATAAATAAATAAAATAAATAAAGGACAATATGGTAAAAATGCATGCCCAAAAAATAACACTTCCCACATTTTGCGCTTAGAGATAAAAGGCGTGCCGCCAGGGTCATTAGTCGCGTGCCATTATTTTGTAGTCGAATGTGCAAAGAATAGAGTCGATAATCTATAGGTACTAACTAGTACATTTCTAAGTCGGTTATATTCTGCTTTAGTGTTTTGTTATCTTACTTTGTCGTTTACAACCCAATGCTACTGGAATTTTAAGAGTTCATTCAACAATCAATCTAAGGTAATCCAAGATGGGCCCTGCCCATGCATATGGTCATGGCGTCATGGTTCATTAGCTTAAATCTTATTTTGTAATTTGTATTCATAGTGTACAAGAATCAATATTCGCCATTGAATTCTTATTTACTATGGACGGAGACCTTCGTAATTTTCGAGACCGACAAAATATGTTTTGAGTAGGAATGTTATTCACTGAATATACTTACTTATTTTGAAGACAACAAATAGGTACTACAACATCTACTAAATATAGCAATTCATTCATTCTATTCCGCGTTTAGGCCACTATTCATAAGAAAATCACCTGTGTAAATAGTTCATTTGTACGGTCACACGTACAATATTTATTGCGTGTTACAATAAATATTGTACGTGTGTACCTACAATATTTATTACGTGTTTTCATAAATCGTAACCGATCTTTTACCCTAACCCTTCTTTACCCTTATTGCAATGCTATTGACAAGTTTATTTGAAACAGATATTAGTGTTAATTCATAAATAATATATCTGGTCGCCCTGAAAACCAGCGCCATAGCTAAAGCCCTTTAGTTATCGGCATATGCTGAGTGGCATCCATTTTGATGCTTTGTACTTAGTTTGCTTTAACATTTCTATTACTTTGAACTTGATTTGACAAGCTTAGCTGTAGGTATTGCCGTTATGATCGCTGGGTCGCGTTTTATAAAGTTACAATTTACAATTTTGCTATTTGCCTCTCTTTCTAACCAATATGTGCGTGCGTTAGAGAGGCACACAGCGAAATAGTAAAATTTGACTTTATAAAACGCGGCCCTGGTCCAATTTCTAAATTGTAAATTTACTATATTTACTATTTCTTCAATCGGGGCGTCCATAGGCTGCAGTTACCGGTTACCGTTGTACATTTACCTATTTATTTATTGAATCGTCATCATCATCATCATCTCAGCCATAAGACGTCCACTGCTGAACATAGGCCTCCCCTCTGGACCTCCACATGTACCGGTTAGATGCGACCTGCATCCAGTCGTATTTATTGAATGTACCTACGTATTACGGTTTAAATTAGGACTTACAGGCAAACCTTAAATAAAAAATCGAAAGTGATTTTCACAGTTACACAAACAATATAAGTCAAAGAACGAAACGAATCTACAAAGGTATATTTTATGCCTTGTTTGCGCAATTGTAAAATACAATATTCTTCATAACAGTTTTTTAACTCTAAACAATGTAACTTAGGTCTAATTTTCACTTATATTTATATACGGTCGAGGAATTTAATTTCCTACCCATTTCGTAACTTGTCATAGTAGCTATAATATAACAGTCCTAGCAGCTTTCATATTGATTGTCACTGTGACAAGGTACGAAATGGGTAGGAAATTAAATTCCTCGACTGTACCAGGATAACGCGATGTCATCCAGGAAAAGTCAATTGAAATATATGGAAAGGAGTAACAGTGACATTGATTAATTCTGTCATCATCATCATAATCAGCCTATGATAGTCCACTACTGGACGTAGCAGGCCTCTCCTATTAACTATGCATATGTCTATACGATGCGTCTGCATTAGGAGGTAAATACCCATAATCGTCACGCTGGGCGGATTGGCGATCGCAGTAATGTGTCCAATATGATGACGCTGCTGCCCATCATCAATCTTTTATCAAATAATAGTAAGTGACACTTCAATCTCTTAGTCGACTCTTACGACACCCGCAGGAGGAGTTGGGGTGGTGACAAATGTATTCTTACTGCCGTCACCACACGGTATTATTTCTGTAAAAATCCAAAAAAAAAAATTCATACATTCCTGAAAAAAACATTTAAATTTTTCCGACATTTTTAACGCTAAGTACGGGCCAAATAAAAACTAGCGACGCAATATATCTAATGTTATTGTATTCTATAATTTGGCAATGGGCTAATGACGTTAGAATTAGAACACCTGTGTTGACCGAATTTGACGCATTTCACCGCTATAATTACCCAACCTCGTATAAGCAACACTCACTTCATGGAATATACACCCGTATTGTGAGCGAAATAAAGGCGATGTTTCTATGAATCGATTGCTATAGATCTGAAGTTGTTATTGTTATGTATAGCGATGATTTGGGGCCTCTTGCATATAAATAAGGATTTCAGTCTACGAAAGACAGACCTACTCCACCATGATTGCCATTAAGATCATCAGTTTCCTTGCTTTGGTAAGACGTCAATAAGTTTCTTCTGAATGTTACGATACAAGTGCGAAAAAAGTTGAATTCGAAACTAGTGGCGATACATTGAAACATGACCGAAGGGAGTGTTTTAAATAGACACGAGTTAGGAATTTCTTTTTAACTCGTGCTTCGTACGACGTTTTTCAGTACAGGGCCAACTGTACTGAAAAACGTCGTACGAAGCTTCGCCCTTTTCCTACGTACTAGTGCGAGAAGTGGTTAATTTCTTTTCAGGTCGAAACTTTGGAGGCCCATTTGTATTCTGTACTGGAAAACGTACGATTAACGTGAGAAAATAAAATTTAAACTCATTTCTATTTAAAACACTCCTTTTGGTCGTGTTCCTTTTTTTCGCCCTCGTATTGTAATCGGACAGCTCACGACCGATCTTTGTGGAACTCTCTGGGGGAGGCCTATGTCCAGCAGTGGACGTCAATTGGCTGATGATGATGATGATGATGATCGTAATTGTTAATTTCGCAACAAAATACTTATACACGCATACTATAATAAAATAAGATTTATTGTCATTTACAGGTTGCTTTGGTAGCATCTAAGCCACACTTGGTAAGTTTTCTAATAAGTAACTAATTCACTTACTTAAATCATTAAACTTTTCTTCTATGGTTTTATAAATCGAATAAGGGCTTGTCCATTAATCACGTCATACGATTTTGGCCTGTTTTGGACCCCCCACCTCCCATGGTGATGTGGTGATATTTTCTGGACCCCCCCCCCCCCCTAGCCAATATGACGTGTAATTTTTTGCCACCTTAAGTAGTCCTTTTAATAACACTTGAATTTACATATTTTTTTGCCAACTACCAGGTAAATGTTCGCGAAGTTTTAAAAGTTGCTATTTAAAAAGTGTTTTATAAACAAGTGAAGATTTTTTTTACTGGTTATAATGCTGTTCAGCAGATTCCAGAGTAACAAAAAATTACACGTGATTTGTCCGATGACATATGCCCCCTCCCCTATGGTGATAATTGATGATTTTTTCTTGGACAAGCCCTAACCCAGTAAGGGAATATTACACATATTACGTAAAATCACGCCTGAGGAAAGAACGAAAATATAGGGTTTTTTTACTTTAGAAGGTATGTAAATGGTCGAACCACAACGACCAGAACTTGTAAATTTTAAGTAACTTGTGGGGCATTTAATTGTTAGTTGTTTATGGAGCTAGAAACACGTATTACTGTTCACGACTCATGTTTCACCCTGTATAGCCCTATGCAATCAAATCGTAACATAGATTTATAAAAGCTATTAACTTTTGGCCACCGAGTGGACAACTTTTGTTTTTCTGGCTTACAATACCATATACTTTGTATCACTAACTTTTTTAACACAATCGACACGATCGTTATATTTTATTTTAATTAAGGCCTTAACCCTTAAAAATTAATCCTTGTATTTATCGACCTACTTTTTGTATTTTTTTAAGACTGAATGTTCTGCTCTACACAACGGCGAGGAGACTAAGATGCACGATTTTTTTTATTTACCAATGTAAGGGTTGAAACATAGAATTAGATTTGGATAGAAGAAACAAGTTCATTTGTATGGCGGTCGAGCGTGTCAGATTTTGTACTGAAGTTGTTACTTGCCTATGATTTTAACACGTTCGCCTCCGGTACTGTTTCACTAAGCGCTTATACTATGCCGATCAAAATTATCTGATAGAAATCCTATGCCAGTGACACGCATGTGTGACCGAAAAGATTGTACTCCTATGCCGTCGACACAGAATTGTGTCAAAAACGTTCGTATTTCGATGCCACTTGCATAGGAGTGAGAACTTGATTAATGCTAGTGGCATAAGAATAAGATTACTTTGATCACGTATGTGTGTCACCGGTGTCGAACGTGTTAAAGATGTCTCAGGCCCTTGAGTATGAGTATTCATATTTTTTTGTGTTGTTGCAATTCATATTACGACCCACACATTGACAAATTTGTATTAAAATAAAGTAGTGTTTTAAGCTATTATTTGGCCATTTTTATTACAGAAATAGAATTTGCCGCAAATAAATATCAAAATGATTGTGGATGGAAGTGGTTTCATTGTAAAACTATGCTCCATTTACCCATATTTGAATAAATCAATTAGTATGAAAAACGAACCACCTTATTATTAATGTTTTTGTTTACTTCAACTTACAAAATTTGACGCCCGAAAGCTGCAAGCTGCGATTAAAGACGGACAACTCAGTAGATTTTACTGAGTTCATTTGACACGCTACGTACGTTTGCTTGATCTATGGTATATATGACACCTGTGGGTTGAAAATTGTCAAAATGACCACCAACTCTATTGTCTTTTTTTTCTGTCCAGGGTGCCAGTCTAGCAGCAAAAGCAGCAGGGGGCGCCGCAGACGGGGCGAAAGCTGGAATCAATGCTGGGATTACCGCTGGCGCCTCACTAGGTGGCGATAATGCTGCTAAAGTGGGCGGTGCTGCTTCGGGCGGTGTAGACGCTGCAGCTAAACTTGCTGCTAATGCGGGGGGTGTTGGTGAAGCTGGAATAAAATCAGCAGAAGACGCAGCAGGTGGTGCTAAAGGAGGAATTGGTGAAGGAATTAAGGCAGCAGGTGATATTGCTGGTAAAGTCGGAGGAGCTGCCAAAGCTGGTCAAGGTACAGCAGATGTTGGGGCTAAACTAGGAGGAGAAATAGCCAATAATGCTGAAATTGCTGGTCAATCTGGAGCAAATGCCGCAATTGATGCAGCAGGAAAGGCTGCAGGCAATGCTCAAGTTGCAGGTAAAGCTGGAATTAAAGCTGGAATTGATGCTGCTGGTAAAGCCAAAGATGCCGCACATGGTGGAGCAGATGTTGGAGCTAAACTAGGACTTAACGCTGCAGATAAAGCTGTAGGCGCCGGTAAAGAGGGAATTAAGGCAGGAACTGACGCAGCTGGTAATGCTCAAGGTGCCGCGAAGGCTGGTCTTGATGCTGGGACCAAATTAGGTGGTGATGCTGCAGGTAAAGCTGAAGGTGCTGGAAAAGCCGGAGCTAAGGCAGGATCTGATGCTGCTGATAATGCCGAAGGTGCTGCCAAAGCAGGAAAGGATGCGGGATCTAAAGCAGGAGATGCTGCACATAATGCTGAAGATGCAGGACAACCCGGTGATAAAGCAGGATCTGATGGTGCTGGTAATTCCGAGAATGCTGCCAAAGTAGGCAAAGATGCTGGATCTAATGAAGGAGATGCTGCTCATAATGAGCAAGAAGCAGGAAAATCCGGTGCCAAAGCAGGATCTGATGCTTCTGATAAAGCCGAAGGCGCTGCCAAAGCTGGAAAAGCTGCTGGATCTAACGCAGAAGCTGCACATAATGCTGAAGATGCAGGAAAATCTGGTGACAAAGCAGGATCTGATGCTGTTGGTAATACTAAAGCAGGAAACAACGCAGGAGGTGATGCTGCAAGCAAATCAGAAGGCGGAGCAGGTAGCGATGCTTCCGGTAAAGCAGAAGGTGCAGGCAAAGCTGGACTTGAAGCTGGATCTAAGGCCGGAGGTGCCGCTAAGGTTGGCGCCCAAGCTGGGCTAAATGTGGGCCTCAAAGCTGCCAATGGAAACTCAGACTGCTAAGCCGCGGTCTTAAATCCTTCAAATGTAAACGAATATTAAATTATTTTTTATAATAAAGAATATAAATTGAAGGGTCCACGGAAAAAACAATACATGTCCAGTGCTTTAAAAAATCAGGGCAAATCACACGTAATCTGTTAAAAGTAAAGTTTTTCCATATGTAATTTGAATTGATTAGACTTGTTCTTTCCGTTGACCCTTCAATTATTATAATTGTATAATTCTCATTTGTTATTATTCCCAGAAGATTCACCTCACTTGCTAGAAAAAAATATATAGTTCACCAATTTCAGAATTTTAAAAATTCCCGATTTCACCCCAGATCCCATCGTCATATCCCGCCTTGGTACCAACGGGACCATCTCGCCATATTGCCCTGAAAGTTTCGGGAATCGGAAAAAATACGCATTTTAATGAAATAAAAGTACTTTTATTGTTTTTCAAAGTATTCTCCTTTGTGTTTAATACACTTTTTCATTCTCTGAAACCAGTTTTTAAAACAGTTATTGAAGTCTGAAGTGGGGGTTGACAAAATGGCCATTTTATAAGCGTCGACTGCTTCTTTCGCAGTCTGAAAACGCTGACCACGCAACCGATTCTTTATTTTCGGGAAAGTAAAAAAATCGTTGGGACTTAGGTCGGGGCTGTACGGAGGATGGTCCAGTAATTCGACGTTTTCGCCCTTCAGATAGTCGTCTGTTTTCTGAGCGGTGTGAGGGCTGGCATTATCATGGTGTAGTATAATACGGCGGTTAGGGTTAGTTTTTCGCAGTTCAGCAAAAACAATCGGTAAACAAACGCCTATATACCAATCGGCATTGACAGTTCTTCGATCTTCAAGAGCGATAGTCGCCACGTGACCCGATTTGGAGACAAACGTGGCTACCATTTTTTTGATCGTGCTGCGAGAACGAACAACTTTTGTCGGCTTCGGTTCATCTTCGTAAACCCAAACTCGAGATTGGTTTTTCGATTCAGGCTCATATGCGTAAATCCATGATTCGTCACCTGACACAATACTAAAAACGGCATTTGAGCTTCCTCCATTAAATCTTTTTAAAGTTTTGCGGCACCAATTGACACGTACCGTTTTCTGGTCGTCAGATAACAAGTGAGGAATCCACCGGGAAAATAACTTCCGCACGCCCAACTCTTGTTGTAAAATAACTTGTACCTGACTCATTCCAATGCCTAAAGTCTCCTGAATCTCCCGATATGTAACATGCCTATCTTCCTTTATCAGTTGGCGAACAACATGGATGTTTTGATCGGTAACGGCCGTTTTCGGTCGACCCTCACGTACGTCATCCGCAAGAGACACACGGCCACGTTGGAATTCCGAATACCACCTGTATATGGTCGTCTTTGAAGGTGCTTCATTACTAAAAGCAATAGTTAATCGGTCTCCACATTGTTGTTGTGTTAATCCACTTTTAAAGTCATAATAAATCATTGCTCTAAAACTTTCGCGGGACAGCTCCATTTTCACCAGCGACTCAACGACTTTAAAAAACAATTGAAAATCGGACATTGTTTTTTTTTTCTAAGTGGCCAGTGTTTTCGAATAATGAGACTATGCTTGTAAGAAAGAGGTATAACACATGTCAAATATACGTTCCTAAGTATTAAATTCCCGAAAACTTCAGGGCATCCTACGTATTGAATTATTCGTCGATTTGTCGTGCATATTCTTAATGCAAATATATGTATATGACTTATGGTTTTCTCATGGATGCCATTGTCAGAACTGGACCAAATTAAAATGGGACCAATCTGTAAGCATTCGCCTTCAATTAAAAAAATAATCATCAAATTCAGTTCACCCAGTCAGAAGTTGAGGCAACAAACATTAAAAAAACGATGAAGCCGAATTAAGAACGTCCTCCTTTTTTGAAGTCGGTTGAAAAATGGGACAACCTACCTCGTCTCACATGCTCAATTACAGTTTGTGCAGTGGGTACTAAGCGGCGATTACTTACATTAGTAAGCGATTTGTATGGAACCATTACACAACATTCCGTAGTAAACAAGGAACCCTTATAGTTTCGCTATGTCCGTCCGTCTGTCCGCAGCATAGCTCAGTGGCCGTTAGTACTAAAAATGTGCTTTTTGGTACGGGTATACATATTATTCACGACGACAAAGTGGTAGAATAAAAAGTAGAAAATAGTACATTACGAATTACGACTCGTACGGCGTTTTTTAGTAAAGGCCCTCCGAAGTTTTGGACCTGACGTAAAATGAGCCACCTCTCGCACTAGCGCCTAGAAAAGGCATGTTTTTCGCACTTGTGTCGTAATGTCCTATTTTGGTTACCTCCCCTAAACGTAGTGGGGATATTTTTTTATCTAGCTGTAATCCTGTAATGTGGGGTATCTTTTAAAAAGAATAAGGGTCGCAAAAGGAAGTTTCGGAGATAATCGGTCCAGAATAAAATAAAATTGTGTATAAAAATTACTGCTAAAATACCTACGTAGCTTGCGAAGTTTAGTTTCCCGTCGTCTCTAATAATGTACTATTACAATGCATATGCTCAGAAAGTATTAATTTTTAATTGTAACTTTATGCACAGAAATTGATGCTTTTCTACACACGTGCAAAAAATATTTTTATTTTTATAGTTCTTTTCTGCATTAGCTGCTGTTTTTTTTCTCGCATAGTGCATTGTAATAGTACATTACGCTACAAGTGCGAAAAAAATGAAGTTCGAAACCCCTTGCTCCCCGTAGATAACCAAGTTTGATAACTGGCTATGTACAAGGAAAAAATATTCCGGTTTTATAACCGGGTTATGAAACGGGATTTTTTTTTCCTCGTAGAAAACCTTTGTTTTATTCAGTTTTCTACGAGGAATTTCTTTTCTTGTTTGATAACCCGGTCATGAAACAGGAATTACTTTTCCTGGTAGAAAACTGTTATTTTATTTGGTTTTCTATGAGGAATAAACTTTTCTTCGTAGCTAACCTAGTTATCAAACGGGAATTATATTTTCCTAGTAGAAAACCGTCATTATAGGTTTTCTATGTGGTTTCGAAATTTTTATTTATTTGTGGAAAATTATGGTACTAAACTAGTATTTCATATAAATATCCGTATACATAAAGCAATAACTCAACTTCAAGAAAACATAATTACCGTGGGGCATTGCCTTGAGAAAATTTCTCCGTTCTTTTAGTTTTTTACATACTTATATACTTATTTTTTTAATTATTAAAATGTACTTACGAAGTTGTAATACTTTTGGTTTAAACAATAAAACAAAAAAATTGTATTGAAATACTAATTTAGTACCATAATTTTCCACAAATAAATAAAAATTTCGAAACCACATAGAAAACCTATAATGACGGTTTTCTACTTGGAAAATATAATTCCCGTTTGATAACTAGGTTAGCTACGAAGAAAAGTTTATTCCTCATAGAAAACCAAATAAAATAACAGTTTTATACCAGGAAAAGTAATTCCTGTTTCATGACCGGGTTATCAAACAAGAAAAGAAAATCCTCGTAGAAAACTGAATAAAACAAAGGTTTTCTACGAGGAAAAAAAATCCCGTTTCATAACCCGGTTATAAAACCGGAATATTTTTTCCTTGTACATAGCCAGTTATCAAACTTGGTTATCTACGGGGAGCAAGGGTTCGAAACGAGTGGAGATAAATTAAAGCACGACCGAATGGAGTGCTTTAAATCGACACGAGTTACGAATTTCGTTTTCGCACGTGTATCGTACGACGTTTTTCAGTACATATGGCTCTCGGAAGATTTCAACCAGGGTCGCGTTTTTTAAAGTTACAATTTACAATTTCGCTGTTTGCTTCTCTAACGCACATATTGGCTAGAAAGAGAGGCAAACAGCGAAATTGTAAATTGTAACTTTATAAAACGCGACCCTGACGTAATATGAAGCACTTCTCGCACTAGCGCGTAAAAAAAGCGCCATCTGTACTGAAATAGTACAGTATGACATTCGTGTTGAAACTTTGACTCAAAGTGTTGAAATGTAGGCGTTTTTAGGGTTCCGTAGCCAAAATGTCAAAAACGGAACCCTTAAAGATTCGTCATGTTCGTCTGTCCGTCCGTCCGTCTGTCCGTCTGTCACAGCCGATTTACTCGGAAACTATAAATGCTACAGTAACGAAATTTGGTAACGATATGTGTTGTATGAACCGCTACAGGATTATGATACTAAATTGTAAAAAAAACCAATGGTATATAAGCGTGTGGGGTATGAATAGAAAGGTCTTTGAAAATGATATGAAGGTTTATAAATCTCATTTTCATTTAAGCAAATCGTTTTCGAGATATCAGCTCTCAAAGTCTGAAAAATGTTTCCCCCCCCTTTATTTTTTAAACTACGCGATATAAAATTCTTAAAAAAATATATGTTATGCACATTAATAAACTCTATCAACGATTTTTGGTTTGATTAAATTATCTCCTATAGTTTTTGAGGTAGGTTGATTTAACTGTATTTTTTTAATAATAAATTGGTAATGGTACGGAACCCTTCGCGCGCGAGTCCGACTCGCACTTGGCCGGTTTTTTTAATTCGTTTTGGTATTAAACACTCACTTCGTGTTGGAAGATCAAGCGATACTTGCGGAGAAAGCCTACTTTTGAACACTAGTATCATAAATAACTATTGCCAAAAATTATGAAATAAACACAGAACTCTACCATACATATTTAAGTTTTATTTGCTTTTATATAACACGTTTACGATAATCTACAACGGAATATACGGATATTATTTTGACATTATCGAAATTATTTTGACAACAGGATTTTTTCCAATGAAGTTAAATGTATCCATTTTACAGGTTACATTTTACAGGACTTATAAAATAACCTTTGAGGCTTAGCACATGATTGGTGCGACAGTATATATGTCCCCGTGTTTTACTAATTATAATAACAAAAAAGACACGGATAGTCTATATTTGGGTCACAACGAAGAACAGCGCTGGCTTAGCCAGCTACATGCTGAGTTGTGACCCTTTTGTGGCAAGCTGTTGTTGTGTGCTTATTTGTAAAATGTGTATAATATGTCCATCGTGCTTGTCATAAATACATTTTATTTCATTTCATTCATTTCATATATCGCGGCGACATACTATCACACCAATTGTGCTAAGCGTGCATATCAAATTCAGATTTAACGGTTTATTTTTATTAATTTTATTTTTCATGCGCTATTTTTTCTCTGTCCTTATTTTTCTTTTGTTTTTTCTTCTTTTTCTTATTGGGATCTTTATGTTTGTTAATGTCATTATATTTTAGTAGTCTCTTATACATTTTAAGCAGTTGCTTAGCGTCTTTCTTCATTTCTTTCGTGACGTTTTCGTCGTCTTCTTTGTTTGATTCATCTTCTTTGTTTATTTCACCTTCTTTATTTCCTTCTGCTGTATCAATTTCTTTCACCGGGTCTACATATTTAGTAGACCCTACCAGAGTTTCATACTGTTCTATAGTCCCATCTTCAATTGACGGTGCATTGGCTTTTTCCTTCTCTGCCTCTTCTGCCTCTTTCTCTGCTAATTCCGCCTTCTTGGCTTCTTCTAACTTCTTTTTCAACTCTTTATTCTTCTTTCTAATAGCATTTAATATGTTTGATGTAGTTAGTACTCTTTTAACTTTTTTACTGCCCAAGTATCGATCTTTCCAAGATACGTTATCGAGGTCGCTAGTATTTTCTGTCGGTATATTTTCGCTTGGTAATGGTATAACAGTTTCGTCTTTATCTAAATCTATTTCATCCATTTTGGCCGAGAAAGCCTCTATTTCTTCTGCAGTAGGCTCTTTCGAAAGAACAGATATACCTTCGACCTCGTAACATGAGGAATCATCAGAAATTTCTAAATATTCATACACGTCATCATCGTCATCTATAGTTTCTATCACAAAAACTTCTTTAGGGCCTTTATCTTTATAAAAGTTTTCATCACTTTCCTCCCGAAAAACCGATTTCTTCTTTTCTTTCTTAGATTTCTTGTCTTTTTTCTTTTTCTTCTTTTTCTTGCCTTCGTCATCAGATATACATACTATTTCGGGTTGAACATCCGATGCTTCAACTTCAGAACTCTCTCTGTCAGATATTTCACCATCGGATTTAGTTTCTAGGCAAGATGAGCTTCCTTTATCGTCGCTTTTCTCGTTATTCGGTTCATCTGCGGTTTCTATCTTATCTACACTCTTTTCAACATTTTTATCTTTATTATCTTCACTCACATTCTGAGTTGCTTCATCAGTGATGTCACATTTGTCTTCAGTTTGTTCATCAATCTTCGCATTTTTAGACTCATCTCTGTAATCAGGTTTTTCATTCATCTTCCCATCACTAGACTCATCTTTATTATCATTTCCCTTCTCAATTTCATCACATACAACAGGAAGATCATTTATTTCTACTGTTCCCTCAGCCTCATTAGATACGTAACCTCTTATTTCCTCAACTTTATTACCGTTTTCTACAGATTCTGCATTTTTCATTTCTGTGTCAGTATTATCTTTAGTTTCTAAATTATCAGCTTTACCTTTTTCGACGGCTTCTTTTTCAGCATTATTTTGTGTTGAATTACTCTCATTGTCACTATCATTAGAACTACCAGAATCGCTAGAACTAACAGTATCAAAGTTTTTTGCATCTAAATCTTCAAGCAGATCCATTTTCTCTGTATCCGACAGCTGAATAGTAATTTCATCTTCATCGCTACCTTCCTTTTCTTTTACTTTCTTCTTCTTCTTCTTACTCTTCTTTGTGCTCTTAGCTTCAACATTGTTAGGTTTTTTAGGTTCTATTTCAGTTGTTTTTACTTTAGCTGTAGCAGTATTTACAGTGATAGTAACTTGTTTTTCAGGTTCTTTATTAACTACAACTTCTCTAGTAATGGTTTCAGTTGGTTTTTGCCGTTTAAGTTTGATCTTTCTAGTCGGTTTGGACTGAGGGACAGTGATGACTAAATCATTTATTCTTTTAGTAACGGTCTGTGAGTCGCCATTTTTCTTTGGCTCAGTTTCGCTAGATTGAGCTGTCACACCTGGAATTAAAACAGATTATTATTGAACGATTTTGCCGAGTTTCATGAGCTACATTGGAGAAACCGGCGGAAATAAAGAGTGGTCCAAACCTTGAGGTCAATAAAAAATTTTTAGATTACTCACGTAATGGGCTATCAGAATTTCACTTCAGAATTTGTCAAAGAAAAAAAAATTTCAAAAATTCATAATTTGAAAACTACACAAAATCGGCTAACACACATGGGGTATATTCTGATAGCCCATGACGTGAGAATCAAAAACAAGACTGTCTGAGCACATACATAGTAAGAGTAATCGTAATAGCCAGGGCTCTGCGGTTACGGAATACGTATTGGATTCGGATTCGACACACTATATCAGAATCGATAAGGTAACCGTACTTGCGAGACTACGAACAAATAAAACATGGAAGCCGCACGCCATATTAAATAGCCTTTCAAAAACGCTCCTGAATTTTAGTTGACAACTGTCACCCCCCTCTTCAATGCTTCACGGTAATGAATGTCAATATCAACCTATAAGAACTTAAACCGCCATTTAAAAATAGTTGTGATTGGTCCATCAAAGTTATAATTGGCTATATTCTATAAACATTTGTCAAAGATGTTGCGCCGAAATATGGGCGGTGTTAAGAAAAGCGCTATATCCTGCCCAATCTTGGCACAAATTGAACAATTGCTTTTGGGGGCATTTTTGAGCTAGCGTTAGACGTCCATGTTATATATGATCGCAGTTGCGAGAGAAAGTGTCGCGTAAAATACGGGAAGCTATCGAAATATGTCGCCATCCGAATTTTTATCATGATTGTGGTTGGTCAGTGCCACCTGGTTGGAAAACGGTTTTGGGTATTACATCGCTGGACAATGTAGACGGCCCCTTATTAGCAACTGATGTAATGTTGTGTGCAACCCCCTTTATGACAAAAGTAACATTGAGGGTACATTTTCCGTGCATAAAAGTCAAAGGATTCTTTATTCAAATTTGGATAGCAACAAACTCTTTTGAAGTGTCTAAGTTACACACAAAATTAAACTACCTGTTCTAACCCTAAACCACTGACCCGAAAAGTAAAAAAACTTGACATCGCCCCCGCCACCGCCAGCGCCCGTTCTAGAAGGGCACAGGCCCGCAGTGTATGTCGGCCTTTGACCGAGAGAGCTCCGAACGAGGACCCTCTTAATGGGTCGAAACATGTCGAGCAATTATCGTCTTAAAAACCTTGGATAATATTTTAATATCGAATCAATACTCGTTGTTGCTCTCCATAAGGATGTTTAGATAATTAATTTGTATGAAAACATGATGATTTCTAGATTTTCTAGTCTCACCTATTTGCTGCTCCAGTCTCGTCACATCCGGTTTCTCGTCGTCACTGCTACTGATCTCGACCACTTCCGCCGGCTCTTCCTTGATGAGCACCTCATCGTTGTCAGAGCTCGCAGGCTCGGCCACCGATTGTGGTGCTTCTGCAAATTTTATAATAAAAAGATTCAGTAAAAAATTACATTTGTGACACTAGCTTTTACTGCCGATTGTACTTTTTATCTATCTATACTCGCGTAAACAAACCGTTCAAAGAAATACCCTATTTTATTGTTTTAAGATAAAACGATGGGAAGAGTTGAAAATATTAAATACATTTTGAATAACAAGGTTTATTTATATTGTTCGCAACTTCGATTGACGGCAAGTTTATTATATTATTATTATTATCCGATTTAACTCTCTTCATAAGTTTTATTATATTTTTAATTTTAGACAGGCAGCTGTTGTTGCACTTGTTGCTAATACGTCTAAATCAGAGTTCACTTCGGGTTACACTGTTTTTTACTTAGGGCTTGTCCATTAATCACGTCATACTGTATAGGGGCAGGGGGGGGGTCAAGAAAAAATCACTAACTATCATCATAGGGGCGGGGGGGTCATCGAATAAATCACGTGTATTTTTTTGTTACTCTCTACAGAACAGCGTGATAGATAGTGTACAAAAAAATAAAAAAATATATGTACTTTTTTTAAAGATCACTATTTAAATATAAAGGTGCGTTTAAACCAAAAGAGCGTTCGCGGTTCTAGCGCCCGTTCTACGAAATCAACCAATCACGTTTTGTGTACCGATCGAATTTCGTAGAGTGGGAGGTTAGAATGCTCTTTTAGTTTGGACGCACCTTAACCAGACGGCAAGCCCTGAAGTGTTATTAAAAGGATTACCTACTTAAGTCGGCAATAAATTACACGTCATATTGGCTAGGGAGGAGGTCCCTGAATCATCACAAAATATCACCATGGAGAGGTGTCTAAAATAGGCCGAAATCGTATGACGTGATTAATGGACAAGCCCTTAGGTCACATTGTTTTTGATAGAGTCTCGAGCTCGAGCACAGTCAGGCCGGCTCGAGAGGCTCGATTCTTTCCCGACTTTGTCTTCCGCCGCTTTAATACTCACTAGCAGGCTCCTGGTGTAACTGCGCCCGGATGGCTCGAGCTCGAGCCTGTAGCTCGAGAAGCTCGAGCACAGTCCGGCCGGCTCGAGACTCGATTCTCACCCTCATCAGTCTCATCACCCGACTTTCATTCTCCCGCAGATCAAAATTATTTTCGTTGTCTCGTTTCATACGACTCTGTCACGCTTTTAGTTACTGTTTCGACTCAGGTATATAAAAAAATCGGTTCAGTTGCATTTCTTTTTCACGCTAGATTCATACAGGAGAAATTGAAAACAAAACATCATCTCATACAAAAATCACCACTCAGTCATGTTTCAACGACACAAAAAAAGGACGAAAAGAATTTGGACCCCCGTCTCTTAATATTATCAAACCGCGATTAGAATGGGATTCGAAAGTACTGTTGACACAACAGTGTATACTGTATACGTCAATTTAGGATATATTCATAGTTATATTCATATATTCCTACTTTGAGTGCCGAGACTTACAGACAATAGATTAATTAATCACTCACTAGACCTATAAACAACTCTTTTCTGGGTAAATCAAGTGTCATCTGTTGTGTCAACAGTACTTACCAATCCCTTTCTCATTCCGGTTTGATAATACTCACTAGCAGGCTCCTGGTGTAACTGCGCCCGGATGGCTCGAGCTCGAGCCTGTAGCTCGAGCAGCTCGAGCACAGTCAGGCCGGCTCGGGAGGCTCGATTCTCGCCCTCGTCGCCCGACTTTGTCTTCCGTCGCTTTAATACTCACTAGCAGGCTCCTGGTGTAACTGCGCCCGGATGGCTCGAGGCTCGATTCTCGCCCTCATCAGTCTCATCACCCGACTTTCATTCTCACGATCAAAATTATTTTCGTTGTCTCGTTTCATACGACTCTGTCACGCTTTTAGTTACTGTTTCGACTTCGACTCAGGTAGGTATATGAAAATATCGGTTCAGTTGCATTTCTTTTTCACGCTAGATTCATACAGGAGAAATTGAAAACAAAACATCATCTCATACAAAAATCACCACTCATGTTTTTAGGGACACAAAGAAAGGACGAAAAGAATAGGCATGATGACTGGCAAGTCAAATCAGCATCTTTTTTCGAACTGTCAAAACGATCACCATTATGAAATTTTATATGAAATACTCAAAAGTGACATCACGTTTGAGTACTGCCAAATGACCTACTCTTTTAAGTTCTTTTCAATTTATTAAATAGAAGTTCTGTACAAAAATTACTGCAATCTACATCTTAGTAATAATTTCTTCGTGTATTATGTCGTGGATAATGTTAAATAATTTATTTTAACTACGGTCATCTTCCCTATTTTGACCCCCGTCTCTTAATACTCACTAGCAGGCTCCTGGTGTAACCGCGCCCGGATGGCTCGAGCTCGAGCCTGTAGCTCGAGCAGCTCGAGCACAGTCAGGCCGGCTCGAGGCTCGATTCTCGCCCTCGTCGCCCGACTTTGTCTTCCGCCGCTTTAATACTCACTAGCCGGCTCCTGGTGTAACTGCGCCCGGATGGCTCGAGCTCGAGCCTGTAGCTCGAGCACAGTCAAGCCGGCTCGGGCACAGTCAGGCCAGCTAGAAGCTCTCACCCCCATCAGTCTCATCACCCGACTTTCATTCTCCCGCAGATCAAAATTATTTTCGTTGTCGTGTTTCATACGACTCTGTCACGCTTTTAGTTACTGTTTCGACTCAGGTATATGAAAAAAATCGGTTCAGTTGCATTTCTTTTTCACGCTAGATTCATACAGGAGAAATTGAAAACAAAACATCATCTCATACAAAAATAACCACTCCGTCATGTTTTTAGGGACACAAAAAAAGGACGAAAAGAATTTTGACCCCCGTCTCTTAATATTATCAAACCGCGATTAGAATGGGATTCGAAAGTACTGTTGACACAACAGTGTATACTGTATACGTCAATTTAGGATATATTCATAGTTATATTCATATATTCCTAGTTTGAGTGCCGAGACTTACAGACAATAGATTAATTAATCATTCACTAGACCTATAAACAACTCTTTTCTGGGTAAATCAAGTGTCATCTGTTGTGTCAACAGTACTTACCAATCCCTTTCTCATTCCGGTTTGATAATACTCACTAGCAGGCTCCTGGTGTAACTGCGCCCGGATGGCTCGAGCTCGAGCCTGTAGCTCGAGCAGCTCGAGCACAGTCAGGCCGGCTCGAGAGGCTCGATTCTCGCCCTCATCAGTCTCATCACCCGACTTTCATTCTCACGATCAAAATTATTTTCGTTGTCTTGTTTCATACGACTCTGTCACGCTTTTAGTTACTGTTTCGAGTCAGGTATATGAAAAAAATCGTGTCAGTTGCATTTCTTTTTCACGCTAAATTCATACAGGAGAAATTGAAAAGAAAACATCGTCGGCTGACAAGCAAAACTCACTATAAAAACTGTCACTACTCTTAGCAACCTCTTATGTCAGTATTAAATCAGAACTGAGATAGGAGCTTTATTTCAAGTAGGTATTTGTTACTTAGTGAGTTTTGCTTGTCCGCCGACGACATCATCTCATACAAAAATCACCACTCCGTCATGTTTTTAGGGACACAAAATAAGAGAACGAAAAGAATTTTGACCCCCGTCTCTTAATACTCACTAGCCGGCTCCTGGTGTAACTGCGCCCGGATGGCTCGAGCTCGAGCCTGTAGCTCGAGCTCGAGCACAGTCAGGCCGGCTCGGGAGGCTCGATTCTCGCCCTCGTCGCCCGACTTTGTCTTCCGCCGCTTTAATACTCACTAGCCGGCTCCTGGTGTAACTGCGCCCGGATGGCTCGAGCTCGAGCCTGTAGCTCGAGCTCGAGCACAGTCAGGCCGGCTCGAGAGGCTCGATTCTCGCCCTCGTCACCCGACTTTGTCTTCCGCCGCTTTAATACTCACTAGCAGGCTCCTGGTGTAACTGCGCCCGGATGGCTCGAGCTCGAGCACAGTCAGGCCGGCTCGAGGCTCGATTCTCACCCTCATCAGTCTCATCACCCGACTTTCATTCTCACGATCAAAATTATTTTCGTTGTCTCGTTTCATACGACTGTCACGCTTTTAGTTACTGTTTCGACTCAGGCATATGAAAAAAATCGGTTCAGTTGCATTTCTTTTTCACGCTAGATTCACACAGGAGAAATTGAAAACAAAACATCATCTCATGCAAAAATCACCGCTCCGTCATGTTTTTAGGGACACAAAAAAGGACGAAAAGAATAGGCATGATGACTGGCAAGTCAAATCAGCATCTTTTTTCGAACTGTCAAAACGATCACCACTATGAGATTTTATATGAAATACTCAAAAGTGACGTCACGTTTGAGTACTGCCAAATGACCTACTCTTTTAAGTTCTTTTCAATTTATTAAATAGAAGTTCTGTACAAAAATTACTGCAATCTACATCTTAGTAATAATATCTTCGTGTATTATGTCGTGCATAATGTTAAATAATTTATTTTAACTACGGTCATCTTCCCTATTTTGACCCCCGTCTCTTAATACTCACTAGCAGGCTCCTGGTGTAACTGCGCCCGGATGGCTCGAGCTCGAGCCTGTAGCTCGAGCAGCTCGAGCACAGTCAGGCCGGCTCGAGAGGCTCGATTCTCGCCCTCGTCGCCCGACTTTGACTTCTTGCGCCGCTTCTTCTTTGAGTGCTTATGTTTATGCTGAAATGGGAATAGAGAAATTAGACAAACACAATGGAACATTTGAAATAAAATAGTATATTACGATACAAGCGCGATACAAGTTCTGAAAATATCACCAAGTATCACTATGGGGGGTGGGGGGGTCTAAAATAGGCCAAAATCGTATGGCGTGATTAATGGTCAAGCCCATATCGCATCGTCTGGAGCATTCAAAGATATCTGAACACGCCTTTATTGCTATAGCGATAGAGACGTGTGCAGATATTTTATTACGTTTGACCAACGTTTAAGAAGAAATCTCCTATTAACTAGGGGTATGGATGCATTACTTAGTAGGTGCTTGTAAATGCCTATTATCACCACACTCTGTATGTGTGTTTGTGAACCCTGTAATGTGTCCTTTATAATGAATGACGCTTCTGTCGTCACTCGACATTCTCTATATTTATATCTTATAGTTAATGGTCAGTGCCATTTCAATCCCTTAGACAGCCACAGGAAGAGGGGTGCTGACAAAAGTAGTCTTACTGCTAGCATCAGTAAATTAAAGTTCCACACACCTTTTTCTTCTTCCCACTAGCCTGGCTCAGTATCTCATCATCTGAGGAGATGCTGTCCAGCGAGATGGTCTCCAGCTGCTCGGCTGACTGGCTTGAGGAGTCCGTGTCAGATGGAGGCTCGGCTCCATCTAGGATAGCACAGAGCCGCTTCGAGCTTATACCGAGGAGCTATAACATAATGCACAATGAATTATTTTTTTTTTTTTTGCTTATGTGTAAATTAGTGAGTTATACCAAAATAGGTGAGCATGAAATCAAAGTAAGCCAACAAAGCATGGAACAAAGTATGCAGGCTGCGACCATATACAGGGTGTTTTTTATATCATTAGCCATATTACAATATGTGTTGGGTAAAGGCGTAAAAAAATATTTGGTAAAACAAAAACAATCCATTATTCATTACCCTTTTTGTTATAGATTTTTTTTTAAATCCCATTATCTAACGAATGTTTGGTCACTATGATCACTTGCTTACTTTGCGTACTGCCCCACCATCTCATAACTGCCAAATCAGATTGGAAAGGGTGTTTGAGTTTGCAACTTTAATTAACCCGCATAAGGTAACTAATTCAATGCGTTAAACGTACGTAACAAGTTTCCTACGCGTGATGGGGAATAGAGATGGAGCTTAACTTGCAGGTAAATCTCACGAGACAGCATTATCAGTCTATCGCATACAGTACTAATAATGAGGGTATTTTGAGTTGCGCGCCGATCTGAGGGTAGTTTGACTCGAGCGCGTTCACGCAAGCGCACTCCTTTGTTTACAGAGTGCTGTACAAATGGCACATTACCTCCGGGTTTTGATTGGACTTCTCGTAATTCTATGCGCTTGGGCAGTTTTAATCAAATAACAATCGTGTGTGCATGTAGTTAGGACATTTTATTCATTGTTTAGTGCCGAAGGTGGGGTGAGTGACGTCGGCTGATCGGTGCTTGTGATGAACTCCTGATTGGCTAAGAATTGACTACTCAAACCTGCTACCCTTTTGTCTGCCATCGAATCGCACGGATTGAGACAAACTTGCCTAGTGACCACAAATTATGTTTTTGCCGGATAAAAAACGGGAAAAAAAACTAAAAAAAAGTGTCATTTTTTTTTCAAAAATGTTGTGTACTGGTGATCGCGAATGACATATCCAAATTTGGCTAACGAAATAACAAACACCCTGTATAACATGGACGTCTAACGCCAGCTCAAAAATGCCCCTAAAAACAGTTGTTCAATTGTGCCAAGACGGACAGGACATAGCGCTTTTCTTAACACCGCGCATATTTCGGCGCAACATCTTTGACAAATGTTTATAGAATATAGCCAATCAAAACTTTGATGGACCAATCACAACTATTTATAAATGGCGGCGTAAGTTTTTATAGGCTGACATTGAAATTCATTGCCGTATGCATTCAGAAGGGGGTGACATTTGTCAACTAAAATTCAGGACCGTTTTTGAAAGGCAATTTAGTATGGCGTACGGTTTGAAATGGAAATATACAGGACACATGATGCATGGTACGGAGCGGGCTGTCGAGCATCCAATGTGCTCATTCACCCCATGTCCCTTAGCTGGAGCTGCAGGTTAGTGTTCCAGTAGCGTTCCCCCAATACTTCCCTCTGGCCTTCCAATTTTCTTGCAGAACTGCAGGACGTCTCTAGGGTCTTTTTAGTCTAAAAAGGATAAATGGACAAGGGAAGTCACAGAATGGTACCCAAGGGAAAAGAAGCGACTACAACAAAAACCCTATAAAAGGTCGGAAGATAATTTGGAAATGGAGATACACAAAAAACCGCAAGAAATGGCGCAGCTTGGACGAGGCCTATGTCAATGACAGCCAGACAAAAGAAGAATAATAAATAACTAAATAAAAGGGAATTATGAACATGAAGAACCAAAAATACATATATTTATATATAAGGTTAAATGTAAATTAAGTCAGAGAATAGTGAAATACTTTTACTATTTTTTTTTTATATTGATAAATTATTATTATTATTTAACCCATTCAGCGCTAATCACGCAGCGTATGCGTGATTTTGCAACGCCGCTTAGCCACTGATCACGCACGTGTTGCGTTATTTTGTTAAGTCGTTTATCTCCATCATTTTTAAACTTATGGACTTAATATTGTTCATTTGACATAGTTAAAACATAAGGCTAAAATACTTTATACATATGTTTAGTATATTATTCCTGTATTCTACTTTTTTTTAACGCTAAACAAAAAGTAGAGAATTCAGGGGATCGTAAATATTTTTTCATTATCTAACAACTGTAATGAAATGTAAATAAATATTCAAATGCAATATTAGCACAACCAGACAAAATATTACTATTTACGGTACTTTTGAGAATCACGCCAACGTGTTGTGATTCAGTGGGCGAAGCGTGTTGCATTTTGAGCTCTACTAGAATAACGAAACTCAACAAAATATACATATTTAATATGGACCTTAGCCCGCGCATGTACGGTTTATTTTGGCGTGATTCAAAATGGTGTTTATATTCTTTGTATGATTATAAAGACTTTACAGGGGTAATGGATGGCGATATGCAGCATTTATTTCTAACCAGCGAAATTATATGTATGTTATACCGAAATATTTAAGTTCGTATGTTCGTAAATTATATAAATAGTATGCGTAATAAGGTATACAAATGTTTGATGGTTTTTGAGTTTTAGTGAACAGACAGATCTAGTGCATTTATTTAGATGTTGGTAAGTACATGTACACGTACAGATACTATAAAAATACTTCAAATAAAGTTTTATTTACTTATGTCATTATTTACTAATATACACACAATTAGGTAGGTAGGTACAGTGAAAAGGACCGGGTTAGAAAAAATGTAATAAACAAATATACCGATGAAATAAAACTTAACTAATTTTAACTTCATCTAACTAATCTTCTAATTTTAACGTCGGAATGAAGTTAAAATTAGTTAATATACGCGAGTTTATCCGTTTCCATAGTTTTATTTCATGTGTAATCCTCGCGGTAACCGAAGAAAATAGTAAAAATACCGATGTAATAGCATTTGTTTGATGATGCAAATATAGATGTATGCTTCAGTCGATAAATACACCCAAATATCCTTATCTGTATGAAAACAAAATAGATACAATGGATGGCGGTGACTTTGTTGACGGCGTAAATTTAAAGATAGAAATTTGCGGCGACTTCAATGGCGAATAAGTGGAATTTACACAAAAGATCCTTATCAGTATAACCTTCCGATGTAGGCAGTTAAAGTTGACAACTGGTACCTGAATGAACCAAGACAATGGAAACAATGGATGGCGGCTACTTCTAATGACGATGCCCCTTTCAACAGATAAATGAAATTCACACGCAAAAGTTTTTATCGGCATAACCTAACGATTTTGGTAGACTAAGTTGACATTATTTATTTATTTATTATTTATATAGATTAGTCTTGGCTCGTCCTTTGACTATATCTTGGCGCATCTTTGTTTCGTGATCTTGTGTGTCGTGTGTATTGTGATTCTCTTTCGACCTGCCTGTCAATTTTCTGACCCCGAACCTGCATTCACCTACTGACCTGGCTATGAACGCTGATAATCCGAATACGCTTTCCACGATTGACTTAGCTGTGAACTCTTTATCTCCAACTGCACTTGAAATGAACGACCCAATTTTGAACATGGACACCGATTTGACTGCTCTAGGATTGGAGCTCACTGATGAAGAAAATTTATCAGGATATAATAGTGAGTATCATAATTATGGCCTTAAAACATTAAAAATAGCATTACGATCTTTCACGAAAGTAACTGTTTCTGTAGCCTAATAGTTAATTAGCTGATAACGCCTCAAAGGCAATGAAGTCCTCCATTTGGAATTGATCAATTCAGAAAAAACGCAAATGAATAATATAAATAATTCAATATCGTAAAATGTGTTGCTTCGGGGTTCCTTCTTTTCGCAGTCGAATTATCATGAAAACTGCGTAAATATGGAGTAATCCACCTAAGTTAACTAAATAATAATATATTAACTGCAAGCGCAGTGCAGTTTTTTGTGACAAAAACTGCCAAAAAATATTTTGTTTATTTGATGGTGCGATAATAATGATCAACTTTACTTTTAGGTTAAGTGAAAGTTATGTTTTACATTTCATGTAAAATGTGTAAAAGTGAATATATTATGAATAAATGCAATGTTAGCAAATTAATAGTTTTTTATTTCATTTCCAAGTACTGTTTGGTTAGCGCTGTCGGAGCTTTTAAGGGCTTAAACTACAATCAATTTCATCGATAAATTACCATGCATTTTCTTTTTTGTGCCGACGATAATTAAATGGCGGCAATTTTAAAATTTCAAACAGACGAATGCGAGTGCACGTGGTATTTTTAATTATTCGTTTGTTATCGGTCCTATCTTTGCAAAAAAAATCTCATTAGAGAGCTCATCAGATAAGCAAACTAATAAAGCTAATCATTTGACTCTACTATGTCAACAACATGGCCAAACAATTTTTTTTAAATTAAAAATAGTAACAAATTCACCTTCATTTTTTAATTAATATAATTTTGGATGAAAACTAGCTCATTAAGATAGGTTTTTGGTGTTATTATTTGCTAGTACAGGATGTTAGCTAAAAATAACACGATAATTACAGTTATACCTTCAGTAATTTAAGGAATTACAATACAAGTGCTCAAACATAAACCAAAAATGTGGATTTTTTGTAGGCAAGGTACTCTCCAACAGCTGCTGCATTAGCGTTCCCGTTGCAAAATCCATAAGCAAATGATTGTCAGCAGTGTGCTGACTAGTGAAGTGGCCGCCTTCCATCCTTCCAGTGCATGTTTGAGCACTTGTAATGCCTAAAGCACTTAAGGTATAACTGTAATTATGTTGTTATTTTTTAGCTATCATCATGTACTAACAAATAACAACACCAAAAACCTATCTTCACGACCTAATCAAACACTCTGTATAAAGTTAACTACATCAGAAGTGAAATTTTGTTGACCATTTATACTCTGAGACGTACTTATGTTGGTTATAATTAGGAACTTTTTTGTGAGTACCAACCCCAATATCACAAAAATAAATCATATGTTAAGTATAAATTGTGCAGATATGATTCTATGAAATTCATGCAAAATTAAATTAATTGAAAAATGAAGGAGAATTTGTTAATATTTTTAGTTAAAAAATTTTTTTTTCACCTTGTTTTTGACTCTACTAAAAAAAAAATTTTTTGACCTTCTTGTTGAAATAGTAGAGTCAAATGATTAGCTTTATTAGTTTGCTTATCTAATGACTTCTCTAACGAATTTTTTTTTTGCAAGGATAGGACCGATAACAAACGTAGGTATTATTCCAGAAATACCACGTGCACCCGTAATCATCTGTTTGAAATTTTAAAATTGCCGCCATTTAATTAACGATGGTACAAAAAAATTGTATGGTAATTTATCGATGAAATTGATTGTAGTTTAAGCCCTTGAAAGCTCCGACACCGCTAACCAAACACTCTGTATAAAGTTAACTACATCAGAAGTGAAATTTTGTTGACCATTTATACTCTGAGATGTACTTATGTTGGTAATAATTAGGAACTTTTTTGTGAGTACCAACCCCAATATCACAAAAATAAATCATATGTTAAGTATAAATTGTGCAGATATGATTCTATGAAATTTATAAAACAGCAGACATTGTTTCGCGATGACAACTTACGAATGTAAATAGCAAATAAAATTTCACCCGTCAGTTATTTATTTCAACAAATAAATATTCAGATATTTATTTCAACAAATAAATATTCAGATATTTATTTCAACAAATAAATATCTTACAATAGTAGTAAATAATTTCACTGGTTAAAGTAATTTCCGGCATAACGCCATCCAATATGTACAACATCACGGGCGCGCGATACTGTGCGCCGCCGAGCCACTGAGTAACGCCACTTGTGCGTGACTCTGCAATGGCAAGTTTGAATGTATGGTAGCGCGCCGTACTTGGATCGAGAGTTCGAGCGTCGCCCTGAATGGGTTAATAAGCAGGCCATTGTGGCAATCTTAGGGGGAGGCCTATGTTCAGCAGTGGACGTCTTTCGGCTGATATGATAATGATGATGATATTGATGATGAATAAGCAGGCAGGGAGTTAAAAAACTGATATACCCTGAAAAGAGTGATCACTGTGCCAGTAATCATAGCCAAGTTATATATGTGATGTTTGTCTAGTCCATTTTTAAATTGATTCACATTTGGTGCTGAGACCACATCTTCTGGGAGTTTGTTGTAAGATCTCACTACTTGGTTGCTCAAAAAGTGTTTATAAGGATTACTGTGAGGCCTATGACTCTCTCTAGCTTTAAGTGATGATCTCTGAGACGAGTGTTGCTATTATGCTTGAACATCTCTTGAAAATCCTTGAGGTTATTATGTCCATTAATGTAATGGAGTACAATTTTATAAAGATGGGATCCTTAAACTGAGACCAGAAGCAATTAACCAGTGCAAATGATGCTAAAAGGCTGCCTCAGAGCAGTGTATATGAAAAGTCGACAGAAAATAAGAAATAGCAATTCTACGAATAAAATTATACCGGCACTTACTTCTTCTAAGCATAGCTCCTGCAAATCGTCAATAGACAATCTCCTAACGCACTCAGGGGCCAACGACTTGAGTTCTTTAGATTTCAAAACCGAAAACACCTGATGCATTAATTCCACTCTGTCGTGTATAAAATACGCCAGATCGTGCTCCTCCTGTTTGCGATGTGATGAGGAAGCCGAGGGTTTCTCCTCTTTGATTCTATGCCTGTTTATTCGGTTCATTATCAAGTTCTATTTAATATTTATTCAATATTCTAATTTTTCTTAACTTTCCGACATACTCGGCAAAAATAGCTCTGCCAAAAAATAGAAGACTTAAGTCAAAACGCTATTTAAGCCTTCAGACGAGGACAATTTCGGTGCTTTTTAATTTTGCCGTATCAAATAGGAATGTCAAATACATAATACATTTGACAGCTAACGGGTGCGTTCTAATTCTAATATATAGTAAGAAAAAGGCATACTTTTAATTACGATCTATTAAGATTAATTCAGTTAATTACCTTTTATGTCAATGTCAAAGTAAAAAGGTATCAAAAATCTGCATATTAAATCATAAACATGTTTAAAACAAAATGGAATAACATTATCTTTATCAAAAAAAATCTTTGAAGTACAGTATAGTGAAAGTGAATACAGGGGTGCAATTTTCTATGAAACAAACAACACATTTGTCTGGTTATTAAATTACTAATTTTGAAATACACATACTCATGAACAAGTACTTTAAAATCAACCAAAGTAACCAAACTATGACCTGAAATGCTATTACGTAAAATAAATTAAGTATAGTAGTAAATTTTGAGCAAACAATGGCTATTCCCAAATTATACGAAAGTGATGACTATTTAATTGTAAATAAGCCATATGATATGTACATAAACTCTGAAGATGAAAACGAAAAGGTAAGTGTAGCTTGTCTTTCTTGCATTATTACAATAACTGTATTTTGTGAGTATTCATTAAGCATTGAGTTGAGGTTATCAAACAAAGAATATAATCACTACGTTTTAGAGGTTATGTTTATTTGCATAGTGATGTATTCGGCAGGAGTTTTATCGATATCGACCATTACGTGTGTTACTTTGCTATTTCGTTGCAAGTTACTGTTTCACCCATCTAATGTTTATGCCTGTAAAGTTGCTTTAATTTAACCCATTTTAAAAAATTGCTTAGTTACATACTGACAGTTGAAGTAATCAGTGTGTTAAATCATTAAAATTAAAAATACTTAGCAATAACAATAAAATTGCGTATCAAGCCTTATCTTTGTCCTGAGAATGTTCTCACTAGTTAAACTCTTAAAAACACAGTTATTATTGATCATGATATTATTCAGGGGCCAGGCGCAGTGTTTCTCGTCAATGTTCACTGTCGAAGATATCACTGGTCCTGTGATGAATTGATCGAATGTCAGCGCACAGTAGGCAAATATGATCTGTTCTTCCTAACGAATTTCAGGCCTCTTGTGCTAACTAAGCGTTCAATTACCTTATTGTGTCGTCTTGATAGGTAATCGATTAACTTTGTTGTTACGTTTTTAGATAGACTTTTCTTGTCAATCAAGCTGTGCCTTGTTTGTTACAGAATTCAGTTACTTACAACATAGCCAAACATGACTCACACCATTCCACATCATCAGATCCGCTGCATTTCGTTCACCGCCTTGACTACGCTACCAGTGGCGTATTATGTATAGCTAAAAATAAACGCGCCTCAGCCGCCGCGGGCAAATTATTTGAGAAACGAGAAACTAAAAAATACTACTTAGCAGTTGTTAGAGGGCACATTGAATTTGAAATATGTGATATAGAATATTCTATTGGTAAGATTGTATACCCAATATGGTTCAATTTTGAAGAATATTTTGCAGTCCATTTTTATATTAAGTTGACTGAACCTTGTTCCAAGCCTACAAATTGAGATGGCGACATCTGTTTCATGCTGGCAACACCACAGTTCCTATGACATTAGGCACAATTCCATTCCCCCCCCTTTTTGTAACGGTTTCGAATCCAGCTGGCAGGCTGCGGGCCAATGCTCAGACCATTGGCGTTTTGTTTCTAGCTGAGGAAACACCTATTATTAGAAAAAACCGTTATTTTTTCTAAAGCTTCATTCAGTTCCTAAATGGATCCTCCAAATGACACGGGCACATCAACTGAGCACGAGCGGATGGCCAGGTTAGAGGACGTAGTGTCCAAATTGGCTCATGAGGTAAGCACTTTGAGTCGCAATTTTAGTTCTCACCCAAGAGAGTACTCCAGTGATTCTGACGTATTATCCATTTATTCGCCTGACGACCTGGAGAAGCCGGAAACTTCGGTTCCATCAGCTCCGGCGACGGAGACTGCAAAAAATATTAGTTTCAAGCTTGAAACTACCCTCAAGTCGTCGGGCGCCATAACCTCAAAGGAGCATAGTGAGATATTGGACAAATTGCAGCATTTCAATTCGAACAACTGGTCCCAGGTACGTTACATAGATGCTCAGAATACTTACGTGTCGTCTCCTGGCTTTACTGAGCTAGAGAGCAATGACATGATAAAATCTTTTGATCGTAACCGGGCCCTCGCCGTTACGGAAAAGACTCTTGCCGCCGTTTCACATGCACTCATCATACAAAACGAAAAATTGAAGGCTGGCTTTGAAACCTTCGTGACTTGGTTAAGCTCACAACCAGAGTGTACGGTGGAAGCAGTAGCGGGCAAAATCAATGAAGTATTTTCCGAAGGTGAGTATTCTCGTATTCACTTGGACCTCTTGCAGATGGTTTGTGGCCGTCGCGCAGACATTATTCAGCAACGTAGAGATGTGGTGTTGAATTTTGTCAAGGATCGGTACTTGAATGAGTCTCTGCGAAGGATCCCACCAACACAGGAGCATCTCTTTGATGATAAACGGTTTTCGGACTGCATAACAAAGAATGGTGGTATCGATAAGGTATTTACACGCACTCCTGCGCAAGGAGCTGCTACCAAACGAGCTCTTGCGCAAAGAGCCTCACAGTCCGAGCAAAATAAGAATGCAGACTACTCTAGTTTCCGTGTATATTCTGGCCCTTCTGTTACTGCTGCCCCCGCTTCTGCCCCTCGGGATAGAAAGCGTAAAGCTGGGTCGTTTCGACCCAACCCACAAGGTGAGAAATTCTACAGGAATAAACAAGGTAGGCGATCTCGCAGGAGGCACGACTGACTATCACAACTTCCAAGCGGGGCAACTGGTAAAATTTTTGGATCAATGGAGGGCTCTAGGGGCTCCAGACTACGTAATCAAAATCATATCTGGGTATCGAATACCCTTTGTCAAGAAGCCGCCTCTAGTCCACCCCTCAAGACTTTCGTCAAAATTATCCACAAAAGTAAGTCGAGCCAGCCCCGCTGACCCCAAGTTTCGTTTCGCCCATGTTTTTGGTCCCGAAGAAAGGAGGAAGCGTACGTCCAGTCTTCAACCTGAGACAACTCAACAAATACGTGTATGTAGCAAAGTTCCATCTCATCAACATGTACAGGGTTCCAGACTTTCTTCAACAGTGCGATTGGTTAGTCAAGCTGGATCTTCACAACGCATACTTTCACATCCCAGTCTGTGCTTCACACCGAAGATTTCTGAGGATAATTTTTCAGCAACGGATGTGGCAAGTAACCTCCCTTCCATTCGGCCTTTCGTCATCTCCGAGAACCTTTGCTCTGGTCACCAATTGGATTGCGGAAGTATTAAGGTCTCGCGGTATCAGAGTCATCGTGTACTTGGACGACTTTCTTCTTGCGTGCCAGAGCCTGATATTGCTCAAACAACAAGTAAATCTCACCCTACGGATCCTCGAGGATCTAGGGCTGACAATAAATTACGACAAGTCTGTTTTGAATCCCCAACGGTCAATGGAGTTCTTGGGTATTCAGTGGGATCCTTGGACCAACCTGAAGTCCCTACCAGAGGAAAAGGTACAGAATGTCTTACAAAAATGCCGGACGTTGTTAGATCGCAAGTGCGCTTCGTTAAAGCAGCTCCAATCTTTGCTGGGCCTTGTGAACTTTGCGAGCTTCGTTGTTCCAAGAGGTCGTTTGAACAGCAGGCAATTACTGGCGTTCTGCAACCTGTCGCTACATGTCAGCCCAAGAATGAAGGTAAGCCTGCCTCCGACCCTATATGCAGAGCTGAATTGGTGGATCGATCACGTAATTTTCAAGTCTCCTCCACCCTCCAGTGCCTCAATTCTTCTTGACAACGGATGCTTCCGGTCAGGGTTGGGGCGCCCTGCTAAACAGCACGCCGTTGGCTGGTCAATGGACGCAGGAGGAGGCTTATCAGCATTCCAATCTCCAGGAAATGATGGCAGTGCAAAAGGTAATAATCTCTCAGCGCCACTTACTGACACAATCGTCGTTGATGATTATGTCGGACAATCGGACAGTTGTGTCTTACTTGCGCAACGAAGGCGGTACGAGGTCTCAACAAATGATGGAGATGACATATCAGGTGCTGGATGCGTTGGACCGGTATCACATTCACATGACAATCCAATTCATTCCCGGCAGATACAACACGGAGGCCGACAGACTCTCGCGGCTTCGCGGTCAGTCAGAGTGGCACCTTCTACCTCAAGCGACCAACCGCATATTCCAGGTTTGGGGAACTCCTCAAATCGACCTATTCGCATCGAAGAGAGCCCACGTGGTACCGATATATGCGAGTCTGGATCAGACGGATCCAGACGCGGCCTTCGTCGATGCGTTCAGTCAGAGGTGGGTATATCACCTGGCTTGGATTTTTCCTCCTCCATGCCTAATCCCGAGGGTTCTCAGTCATCTAAACAACGCAAAAGGTATGTATCTCATGATTGTACCGAACTGGGAGAAGGTATTTTGGCGCAGCGATCTCAAGAATCGATCTCTGGCTCCTCCAACCGAGATTCGAGATCTGCAGAACCGGTTAGTAGATGTTCAAACTCAAAGACCTCCGGTCGATGTCAAGCGGATGGTTTTGGAAGTCTGGCTGATACGGGGTGGGCCACCCTGCTAGGGACATGGACCGATAAACAAAAAGATTTACTTGCTAGCGGTTGGCGGCAGTCTTCGTTAGCGTCTTATAAGCCAGCATGGCTAAGGTGGTGTAAATGGTGTTGTAATAATAAAACTAATAAAGATAGCCCCCAACCGCAAGATTTGGCAAGATTTCTCACAGACTTGCATCTAGTTGAAAAGTTATCGTATAGCACAATTTGCTTACACAAGTCTGTAGTTTCAACTTTTTGTCCTATAACGTCAGGTCCACCTCTTAGCGCCCATATAATTGTCCGCCAGGCTTTGAAAGCTATAGCTCTAAGTAGATCTACGCCCCTTAAGGATAGGAGTATTTGGGACGTTAAGGAGTTGTGCTCGTACTTAGAAAATAATGAACCATCCCAATCCAATTTATTTGAAGTATCTAAGAGATGTGCAATTCTGTTATTACTGTGTTCTGGACGACGTGTTCATGACCTAACGTTATTAAATATAAATAAATCTAGCTGTAGGATAGAATCTGATTATGTCATATTTTGGCCTGAGTTCGGTTCCAAGACAGACAGCGTATCGCGCAGACAATCTGGTTGGAAATTATTAAAATGTGATTTAAATAAAAATATTGACCCTGTGTATTGGATCAAATTATTGATCTCCTTGTCTCAGAACCGAAGAGGGAATATTGAAAAATTATTCATTTCCACATGTGGACATGTAAAGCCAGCTTCACGAACCATTATTGGTGGATGGATAAAATCAGTTCTTAAAGATGCTAACATTAACAGTACAGCGGGCAGTGTCCGTTCCGCGGTTGCTTCGTCAGGCTGGCTTGATAATCATAATATTAATGATATATTAGAAAGAGGCAACTGGCAGAGTGCTAATACTTTTCACAAGTTTTATAAGAAAACAATTTGTACTGAAAACCATAATTCAAACCCTTTAGATAAATGTTTTAAGACCATATAATTCATAGATACTTGTTTACTAATGTATATTTATATAGAAAAAATCAATAAGATTTAATGAAACAATCTGTTTGCAAAATGTTTAGCTATATCAGTAGTAATTAATATATTGATAATCCAATATACGTTTTCTTATGATTCTGTTCAGTCATTTATTTTTTGTTCACATTGGCGTTATCTTCTCACAATTCCTCACTCATCCAGCAGTCGATATCAAACACTTCTCAATTTGTAGGCTTGGAACAAGGTTCAGTCAACTTAATAGACAAATTTTACCTAAAAATAAAATTTATATTAAGTTACTAACCTTGTTCCAAGCCTAATTTAATTGCTGTCTGCTGGCTTTGTATTCAAATTTAATACTCTGATTCACACGATTAATTTCATGCACATACACATAGCATCATGCAAATATTTCAGCAGAAACCAAGGTATAGTATCTAATAACTCTAATAAGGCTTTTATTTCAGCAATAGGGTATAGTTTTAAGCTTATCTTTTCAGTGTAATCAGTGGAAATATCTGTAAACATAGCCACCTACAGCTGAAAGCTGTATGTTTACATAATCACCAAAATATTGCTACCTGTCTACCCACAGTAGCTTTATACTGCCACCTGTCTGTACACAGTGGCTGCCTACCTACCGTCCACTAGCCTCATCGGACGGTAGGTCAGGATATTCAAATTGAGAATCCAATGGTCTGAGCATTGGCCCGCAGCCTGCCAGCTGGATTCGAAACCGTTACAAAAAGGGGGGGAATTGTGCCTAATGTCATAGGAACTGTGGTGTTGCCAGCATGAAACAGATGTCGCCATCTCAATTTGTAGGCTTGGAACAAGGTTAGTAACTTAATATAAATTTTATTTATAGGTAAAATTTGTCTATTAAATTATAGCATAATTGTTTTTCACCCCTAAAACTGTTAAACGTAAATATTTTAGGTACTGATGCGTTGACAGCTTCATCTTCGCATAAAATGGTGGCAGTTATGTCTATGCCTGAAACTGCAGTCACGAATACTATGCATCCACGTCCGGCGCATACGCGTATACTTCTTCTTGAAACTGGTTACTATGGCAGTGATCCTGTTAGTGTGGTGCTGTTGAAGCCTGTCACTGGTGAATTTTGATGAAAAATATTAGACTATGTCATAATCATCCTTATACACATTACGATTTACGATAAGCCTTTTTCAGGGCGTAGGCACCAGCTCCGCGTACATTGTGCTGCCATTGGTCACACAATACTTGGCGACTACACATACAGTAATGCCGAAGATTCAGCACCGCATCGAATGTTTCTTCATGCAATGAGGTAAATAATGGTTGTAAAACTACACAACATCCTGGTTGGTCCCTGTTCCACCAATGTTACAATTACAGGTGCAACAATGAGGGTGTTTGATACTTTTTCTGCCACTATGGGGCGGTGAGTTGGCAGCACTGTGGCATTAGGTCAAACGAACTGTCAGGGAATCATCCATTAATTACGTCACATATCGTGACAGGAGAGGGAAGAGTTCTATGTTTGTGACGTCATAGTCCTCACATACATGAATACATGAACATAAAAGAATAGAAAATCCAAAATCCTTGGACGGAGGAAGAATAATTTAATATTCTCTTCGTTAATTTTACAAATCATTTTAAGCAACCCTAATAAAAAGTTACTTTCAAAGTGATGTTGTAATTTTTACCTTCTTTAACTGAAAAACTACATGTGACGTCACACTAAGGGGGGAGGGTGTAGTTAATTGTGACGATGTGTGACAGGGGGGGAGGGAGGGGTGAAAAAATCATAAATCTGGTGTGACGTAATTAATGGATGATCCCCAAAGTAAATAGGAGAATTTAATTTTCTTAACATTTTTTAGATTATTTATTTTTAAAACCATTACTTTAGGGATATTGTTTTCTAAAATAAATAGAAAAAAAGTTTTAGAGTTCAATTTTCAGGTCGGCGATTATCTTCTAGTCGTAATCCATTACGAAGTCAATAAACTTTCAATTGTAATAGAATTGACAACGTTTCAAAATTTTCGATGTCCCTAAATCGAAAACCATTTCGAGATATACGCATGTAGATCACAAAAATAGGTATATTTTTTAATTTTTTTCGCAATATTTTTGTTATAAACTTAAAAATAGTTTAAAGGGGAAGTGACGTCACATAGCTGATTCAGAGCTGCCACTATAACCAAAAAAATCTTGTGATTGGAATGTCACTGGTCGTTTTTCGTCGTTTTCTTACTTGTATGAAACATCACTTGTGAGTTGTGACGTCATTTAGCAGATTTTTGACGTTTTTAACTTACGGTCTTTCTGCTCGAAGTAGTAGTAAAAAGGGATTTTCGCACTAAAATAGCAATTTTTTTTTAAGAAAATACGTGTATCTTTTAATATTAAGTTCTTTCAAAACAGACAATAATAACTAGGACTAAAAAATATGAATTGTCAATTTTGACATTTTATTTTCAATAGTTTCAGTACCTATGAAATATTATGAATCAGATGGGTTATTGGACTGCTTATAGCTGTTTGGACCTAACGCCTGCGTAGCGCCGCCTGGTGGAAGAAAAAATATCGAAAACCTTCATTGTATAATATAACTGTTCTTGAACCAACAATGAACTACTTAAATAAAATAAAGTTCATCATTGATAAACTAGTTTGTCTTTTTTGATAGTTGTAACAATTGTCACAAGGCTTTGAACAATTTTCGTTAATCTTTGACATTACATCATTACCGTAGCCTACGGAGAAATAGTAATAATATTAACTATTGGAGCACCTGTCACCATGATAAAATAGGGGCCGGGTGTTACAAAATATGCCACATTACCAACACCAATTACTACTGTGCGTATGGTTGTTAGTAGTTATGGGATTAAATTTCCTTTTTTTTTCAGATTGGTGTTGCCTTTAAGACAAGAGACACTCGATATTCAAACATCAGAACCGTTTTCCTCGGATGAAAAATTTTCTTCAAAATACCGCTCTGCTCACATTTATCACAAATTTTGGAGTAAACATGAATTTATTAAAGTTTGTGACGTCACCGATCAACCACTTTTGATAGGTGTAAAATATAAAATATTTAAGCCTCACGTAGAGTCCAATTCTACGTCGTATTCTGCCAAAGAGATTAACGTTACTGTTTAAACATAAGCTCTTCACTATGTATGTTTCGGTCACGTTACTTGGTCAAGATTTACGCCAAACACATAGTTTAGCTCTGTTCCCCATTGTGCTACGTAAAGAATCCCAGAAACAGCGATTGTAAAAATGTCGATGTAAGTAAAGCTTGCACCTCACTAGCTATTAAAAACAAAAAACGGAATGTTCAAATGTTGCCAGCAATGTGTGCGTGTGGACTGAGGGACCACTTATATTTTAATGGTGATTGGTATGATGGTGTTTGGTGAAAATTTAGTAGTAGTAGAGAATTATTTTGTAGAAAAATCCTGGAATTTGTAAAGAATTCATTAAAAAGTTATACAGCCAAACGTGTGGTCCCTCAGTTCACACACTGAACCTTACACTTCAGGGCAAGTGTTTAATATGCTGGCTTATTTTAATGTTATACATTTAGTAAAAACATATTTAAACGCATTCGTAATGACCGAAACGTAATTTGGCAATGATTATACACTAAAAAGTCTTCCTTTTTTGGTCCCTGAGGGACCACATATAATAACTAATAAATCGGTACATTCGTACAAAAAATAAATGCATTTTTCTTTGCAAACATTAGTAAAAAACGCAAGGAAGATTGTAAAAGTTATAGGAAAGCACAACTATTAATCAATTTCGCAAAATTTATATTTGTTTGTGGTCCCTCAGTTCACACACTATGAGTTAATAAAATAACCAAAATCTCCTAAAATATAAACATTATTAAAAGGTTTGTCGTACTGAGGTTTAGTTAAAAAGCTTGACTACATAAATATATATTTTAACGTGGATTGATGGCGTACAATATAAAATAAATTGCTTTTTTTAACATTTCCTTAGCAAAGCGTTCATTAGGGTGACCACACAATGAAAAGCGTTTACTAACGTGACGTGCCTCATTTTTAAATTTGCTTACTAATATCAAATGGACCAAGGAAAAACTGCGTACAGCCAACTTCATTTTAGATTCTGTAAGCAAAATTACAAAATTAAAAACAAACTAAGTTTATGGTATCAGGTTTGGTGCGGTAAAACATGTAGCTCGAATATACTTGTCCTGCGTATTATGTTAAAAAAACTAAAAAGGCGGCAAATTAACTTGAATTGATGTGTTTTGTTTGTTATTGCTGTATTTGCAAATTAGCATTGTGTTGCAATGGATTTGTTATTTATACTCCTATTTTCCGGGTTGTTGATCTGGTAAGTACCTCCATTAAGCTGCATTATATTCTAATAGTATGGTTTTTCAGGTTTCCCATCATTTGCTAAACAACTTTTCTGAAATAACTAGAGCGATTTTATTACAATTGAAAAGTATTGCTTACACATTACGGGTAGTAGGGAGCAAGGGGCGAAAGGCACCTTTTCATTTCGAATAAATATGTACATAAAAATAGGCGGGAGTAATACAGTACGTATTTTCATTACTCCCTAGAAGACATTAATCCCGTCGAATCCGCGATTTAAGGAAAATTAACCCACTTGCGCACCCGAACTTGAAATATTAGTCAGCGATCCCTGTGTTACCTCTTCACGCTTAAACCGCTAAACGAATTTAGATGAAATTTAATAAGGTCATAGGCTTATAAATATTGTTTCTAAAGATTTAACGCAGAGGAAGTCGCGGGTAAAAGCTAGTAATATATGTAGTACAATTTGTCATGTAGGAAGTTATTTATAAAATTAGCATTTTAGGAAATTGCAGGTTTGTGAATCGTTGTTTGTTAAAAAGTTATTTCAGAAAAGTTGTTTAGCAAATGATGGTAACCCTGACAAACCATACATCATCATCAGCCTATGATAGTCACTGCTGGACGTACACCGTAGGCCTCTCCTATTAACTTTGCGTATAGACGCATTAGGAGATAAGTGCCCATAATCGCCACGCAGGGCAAGCGGATTGACGATCGCAGTAATGTGTCCACTATGATGACGCCGCTGCCCATCATCATTCTTTTATCAAATACCTAATGATCAGTGACACTTTTACGACACCCGCGGGAGGAGTTGGGGTGGTGACAAATGTATTCTTACTGCCGTCACCACACGGCCATACTATTAAAATAGAATGCTGCTTAATGGAGGTACTTACCAGATCAACAATCCGGAAAATAGGAGTATAAAAAACAAACCAAACACATCAATTCAAGTTTATTTGCCGCCTTTTTATTTTTTAAACATAATACGCAGGACAATTATATTCGAGCTACATATTTTACCGCACCAAACCTAATACTTATGGTATTAGGTTTGGTGCGGTACCTAGTTTGTTTTTAATTTCATAATTTTGCTTACAGAATCTAAAATGTAGTTGGCTGTATGCAGTTTTTCCTTAGTCCATTTGATATTAGTAAGCAAATTTAAAAAGTTGAATTTAAAAACGAGGCACGTCACGTTAGTAAACGCTTCATTGTGTGGTCACCCTAATGAACGCTTTGCTAAGGAAATGTTAAAAAGCAATTTATTTTATATTGTACGCCATCAATCCACGTTAAAATATATATTTATGTAGTCAAGTTTTTTAACTAAACCTCAGTACGACAAACCTTTTAATAATGTTTATATTTTAGGAGATTTTGATTATTTTATTAACTCATAGTGTGTGAACTGAGGGACCACAAACAAATATAAATTTTGCGAAATTGATTAATAGTTGTGCTTTCCTTTAACTTTTACAATCTTCCTTGCGTTTTTTACTAATGTTTGCAAAGAAAAATGCATTAATTTTTTGTACGAATGTACCGATTTATTAGTTATTATATGTGGTCCCTCAGGGACCAAAAAAGGAAGACTTTTTAGTGTATAATCATTGCCAAATTACGTTTCGGTCCTTACGAATGCGTTTAAATATGTTTTTACTAAATGTGTAACATTAAAATAAGCCAGCATATTAAACACTTGCCCAGAAGTGTAAGGTTCAGTGTGTGAACTGAGGGACCACACGTTTGGCTGTATAACTTTAACTTTTAGTGAATTCTTTACAAATTCCAGGACTTTTCTACAAAATTATTCTCTACTACTACTAAATTTTCACCAAACACCATCATACCAACCACCATTGAAATATAAGTGGTCCCTCAGTCCACACGCACACCCAGCAATGGCGTTTTCTACTTCGTGCTTGTGTATTATATGTATAAGTATTCCTTAATTTTTGCCATAATATTTAGATAAAATACGTTATTATGTACAGTCAAGGGCATTAATATATATACACTTCTCCATACTGATCCCTTACAAATGTGTTTATATATTAATGCACTCGACTGTACACCTAACACAAATACAATATTTTGGATAAATATTGTATAAAAATCAGAAAATTTATACCCAGGCAAATAATGTGACAAGATTGTTATTTGTTCATGTCGATTTTAATAAAATAGAGCTTAATATACGAATAAAAAAATATAATGAACACGTTCCCTGCGAGAGCGTTGCCAATGTGTACCCAAGGGTACGAATGGTGTACTATTTTATGTTCCTGTGTCGTACCGTACCCTCGTACTCAGCTGCCATTTTGCGTACTATTATATAATTTTACTCCTCTTGAATAAAACAATATTTTTTTTACCTTTTCGATTAATATTATTTAGGATCGCACCCGAAAAATACTTCTGCCATATTAATCCTACATTCATGTTCTGCCACCTACCACACGGCACACGCAAAACACAAACAAATCGGGCTTTACTGATGTTAAATTAATTAAGGCAAATTTGGAGATGTTCTTTTCGCGTTACGGTTTAATTTAGTTGGTCTATTCTGGGATTATAAGCGGCAATTGGCCGTGTACCCGAACTTGAACTGGCGTACTATTTTTAAGAAGTCTGCGTACCAAAGAATATAATACTCAAAAGCCCATGTCTAAACTAAAAGCGTTAATAGACGTTCGAATATGGTCCACTCCGCACCGCGAACTTGGTCCGGTCCGTACGTGCGCTCGACTCGCCACACCATCGCACCGTTCAAAAACGGTCCAGTGCGTTTCGTGCTACCAGACAGTAATCACGTCGATATGCCTCCGATTTTATCCAAAAAAGCTAAAATCGCGTTAGTTGTGGCAACCATCGTCGCTACAATCAATCAAATTTTAGTGATAAAATACAATAATTTTACATGTCACATTGTTTAAAACATTATTATTACATACATAAACAGAAAATAACATTATTATCCATACTAATATTTGAAAAAAAAAAAAATAATAATAATAATTACATTTTGGCACATTATTATTTATGAGACACTGTTATGTCTATAAATTTCATAAATACCCGAAAATTTACGAATTGTTTGTTTACTTTTAATTAATTACCTACAAGTAAGCGCTGTACGGTGCGGTGGCGCCGTCCACACGAGCGAACTTGGTGCGGACCGCACCAAATCCTGTGGGAAAACCATCGAACCGACCGCACCGTCAATAATAATAATAATGTCGGCGGACCGCTGAACACACCATCGAATGAGGGTTTTCGATAATTTTTCTGCCACCAGGGCGGCGCTTCGTACGCACCTGGTCTCGACAGCTGTCAGGTTCATACTATTCATAGGCACCTGGGCCTAAAATATTGAAATTCTATTTTATTTGGAAGAGAATTGATTTTGTAATGGATTACGACTAATACATGGTCGTCGAACTGAAGATTGAACTCTAAAACAGGCGCTCAAAGTCACTGGTATTCAAAATAATTACTATAACTTTGTTAATTTCATGAGAATTGACTTGGAACTATTTTATTCATTTATTTTAGGTAACAATATGACTAAAGTAATGGTTTTCAGAATAAATAAACCTATAAATATGTTGAAAATTAACTGCGCGTATTTATTTTGACAGTTCGTTATATGGTCGCCTCAGTGCTGCTATCTCACCTCCCCATAGCGGCAGAAAAAGTATCAAAAACCCTCATTTGGTACGGAGCGGACCAAGTTCGCGGTGCGGAGTGGACCATGTTCGAACGTCTATTAACGCTTTAAAGCGTACCGAAACGTTAAACCACGAACCCGTCTGAGTCTGACGGTGACGGAGTCTGTCTGACAAGTTGACAATTGACAATGACAACACTGGCTGCAACTACGACATCGGCCGAAATAGTTGAAGATGAAGCTGATGAAAATTTTAAAGTCAATAAGTATTGAGTGTGTCTTCAGATCCGTGATGTGACATGAAAATATTCAAAACAAAAATAATCTATATCGAACATAATTGTCTATTCTTTGTCGCAGTCGTGTTTGCTCTAGTTATTATCTAGATACGATTCAATTAGACTACATATTTTAATCGATAGATGTGTACTGACTGGATGGTGTAATGGTAGGTATAACCCATGACTCGTTTTTATTAAGTCATAAGGGTTGTTCTTCTTTTTTTGTGGCCGGACAAGAGTAGTTGTTTTTAAAATAAACAATAAATCGTCTGTTGACAACCAAAGCTTACTAAACTAAGTAACAAATACGTACTAGAAATAAAGCTCGTATCTTAGTTCTGAATGAATACGGACATACGAGGTTGATAAGATTAGTGACAGGTTGATTCCGGTTTGCTACAACCAAATAATAATAATATATTCCTAAAACGTCGAAATCCCAAAACAGATTAGTTTCATAATGACTAAAACTTGGAATGACTTAAACCTACTTCTCGAATTGCCTTATTCCCAAAATGTCTAAAAGCCAAATTAACTTAAAACCAAAACCTCACTTTCTCAAAATGCATTTACATTTTAGGTATTCCGAGAAACTGTAATTTTGATATTTGGTTGCTATGAACCTAACATATTTCGCCGACAACAACGTATAAGGTGCAATCTGCGGTTGTTTTGTCATCGTAGATAGCACTTTGTACGTTGTTTGTAGGGTTGAATTTGCTGTGAAAAAAAATGCAGATTGCACCTTATATGTTGTTGTCGTTGTCGGATATTATATGTATTAAGCCAATGTAATATTGGCATTTTCATGTAGATTATCATGTACTGAAAGTTAGTATTTTTGGGATTTTACTAGTAATCTGTTTTAATATTGGGACATTCGAAGAACATGGTATTATGTCATTTGGTTGTAGCAAACCGGAATCAACAGGTTTTGTAGCTAGTTTCAGTTGAAACCCAACATTATCAACAATCATCTTACCAAAAAAATTATGAATGCACACAACCTACGATAAATGTTGAGAACCTATGATAAATAAATTAAGTAATAATTGTTATCAATTCCTTTTGTTTCAGGTGCATTTTAAGTAATCAAGCTGATTAATGGATGCATATTATCCCATTAAATTAGCAGGATACAGAAAAACAGCCCTTAACAGCACTGAAGAACAGAAGATACTATACACATGTGTATAACAATGGATTAATAGCTGGCTCATTAAATGCATAATGAATTCTCAACCTGGACCCGGGACATCAAGAGAGTTCAGTAATTCAAATGAGAATGTAACAAGAAATAATACTCATTCTGGCGCTAAGAGAACATGTCCTGTCACAGTAGAACAGCAGAGTGGAAGAGAATTAAAAAAAACAAAAACAGTCCCAGAATTGAGATATAGATGTAGCTTTTGTATGGAGAGATTTCCTTCACTTACATCGGTCAGAGACCACACCAGAGCTTGCCATAGAGAGGAAAATGAGCGTAGGAAAGAAAGTAAAATTTATATTCGCCTCAGGGATCCACCAGAAAAAAAAATTGAATCCCATCAGAAAATTCTGTTTAAATGTAAGTGCTATTTTGTCAGCAGTTGCTATGATCGGATGATTGAACATTGTCAATATCATGTTATTAAATTGGAGTATCCTGGGGCTATGTATTCTTTTACTTATTCAACTGAAAAGTGTGTAATAAATGATGTAGAATATGATGTTGACTATGACACATTCATAGAATTAAGGAATGAATCAATCTCAAAACATGTGTTTGTAAACTGTGAATATGAGCTTTTGAAACAAGATAAATGGCCTGGCATTTTTGATAATTGTTCAGTGGCAGATACAGACAGAATAAATTGTGCAAGCATCCATTACTTCACTCGAATTATTCAGATGACATCAAGGAAAAAGCCTTCATCTGCCTCTTTTATGGTCTTTCAATGCGAAAAATGTATGAAGCATATTGATCCCCATCGTTTGGTAGCTCATGTCCAAGAAAACTCTTGTAATAAAAATCTTCCAGACTTCCCTTGTCATGTATGCAATATACCATTTCTTAGCGAAAACTCTATGTATCTACACTATAAGATGCATGAAGCCATCACTGGAAATTTGAAGTTTAGAACAGTTATCTTCAATAGTCCTAAAAATGATTTATGGAATGCACTTTTGCTGCAAGCAGCGGGACTTAATATGCGGAATACATCAAAATATTTGCAAGAAAAGTTATTACGTGGTGTTACTAAGGCACAAATTGAGGTAATATCAATGAATAGAAACCCTCAAATAAACAATACTCAAAGAGCGGAACTTTGCATGAAAATGGTACCAAGCTGTTCAAAAACAGCATATAAAGTTGCATTTACTGATCCGATGAAAACTTTTCTCCAAAGAAATGATGCTCGATCTATGATTATACAAGGCACTAAAACTAATCCTCAGAATATAACTGTATTATCTGAAAACAGTAATAAAATGATTGCAAAAAGAGGAGAAGATAAAGTTTTTACAGTTTATAATTGTCAATGTGATCTAAGCTTCCATAATTTGGAGTATCTACTCAAACATCTTGAAAATTGTGGTTCAGAATGTATATCTCCTAAAATATGTTCTTCTTGTGCCTTAGTTTTTGATGATCAACAATATGAATGGCATCATCGAATCCACAGCCAGGGTTTTACAAAACTGAATATAAAGAGAATTGCTGTATGTGATGAATTAAAAGTCGTAAGCAACACATTAAATGAGAAAAAAAAACATGAAATAGATAATGAAATGTCTAGGAAAATTATTTCAAAACTTGTAGAATCAATACAGAGTATATTTTCTAATTGGCTTACATCGAAAAACTTACAGGAAAAAAGGAAAGAACTACTACCAAATGGTACTTCTACAAATTCAGTTGGTTTAAATGAAGGTATGGATAATTTGAACAAAATTTGTGAAACAAAGTCCATGAGTGACGTTTCTCGCTCTGTGGTTAAATCTCAAGGGATAATTACTACCACGTCAGGAACAATAACTGTTCATGAAGTAAATGAAGAACTTGATGAGATAGAACACTTAAAAAAATCAATCCTTTTAAGGGATAGAAGGAAATCTCAAAGAATGAAAAAACGACAAAAACTTAAATTATTGGAAAACCGTATTGTAAATGCAACTCTTCATAAATTATTAAAAACACTAGTTGGGATAAGCAAAAAAAAATTATGCTGTGACATAGTAAGTAAACCAAAGAAATCGAAAAAACAGTCCACCTTTGAAAATACAAAGGAAGCAGTTAAAGGAACACCAAGAGGCTGTTCAAAAATTATAAATGATGAAGATTTATGTGAGTCTCCTAAGGAGAATGAGGAAAACGATAAGAATTATGAAAAAAATAATAAAGAATGTGATCAAATACAAAAGGCATCAGACATTAGGATTATTAAGGAAGAGAGCATTGTGAATGAAATACTAATAGATAAGAACCTCGAGTCCCAGGAAAGAACTGAAAAAGGCAAATCAGGAAAAGAAATGGTTAATGTAAATAAGACTTATACGGAAGATGAACTATTGGATGACCCCACATCGCCTATTTACTTTGATGCCGAAGAATCAACTTTAACTGATGATGAAGATCCGATATTACTTTACGAAGATGATGCTATTGATATTGAATAACCTATGCGGTCATATTACATAGGGTTGCCAGACATACTGTAATATAAAGTATTGTATTGTGTTTTAACTCTGTGTATCTCATTGTGCATCAAGGAAGGTAAGTACGGAATTACTAACGAGAGTGTTAGAAGCCCGACGCCGTTAGGCGACCCTGGGTCGCGTTTTATAAAGTTACATTTTACAATTTCGCTGTTTGCCTCTCTAACGCACGCACATATTGGCTAGAAAGAGAGGCAAACAGCAAAATTGTAACTTTATAAAACGCTATGCTTGTTATTTGAGAACACTCAAAAAAAAAAATATGGGTTTGTTGCAAAAAATTGTTACATAGTTGCAAGCCTTTAATGAAAACAGAATTTAACGTCATAATTTTTGTGTTACTCAGTTCAATTTTGTGTAACGACTTTTGCAACAAATTAAAATTTTCTACGTGCCTACATTTTTTAAAATATGACGCTTTTTAGGGTTCCGTAGCCAAAATGGCAAAAACGGTACCCTTATAGTTTCGCTATGTCCGTCTGTCCGCAGCAGAGTTGGGCAAAAAGTAATATGATTCTTACTCCTTCCGATTACTTTTGTATGTGTACTTTGTAATATTTATTACAAAGTACACATACAAATGTAATTTAATAGAAGTAATCATATTACTTTTAGCCCAACTCTGGTCCGCAGCATAGTTCAGTGGCCGTTGATACTAGAAATCTGCAATTTGGTACAGGTATACATATTAATCATGCCAACAAAGCGGTACAATAAAAAATAAAAAATGCATTTTTTTTCGGGTACCTCAACTGGTGAAGCGGGGATGATTTTTTTTCATGTAATTTTATAGTATGAGGCTGACGTATCATTAAATAGGTCTCTTAAAAAAAATAAGGGACTTAAAATAAAGTTTTTTTTGTAAAGTCAATATTTTCGGAGATAATCGCTCCACTCCAGAAGAAAAAAAATTATGTCTTCCCTTAACTTTTGATCCGTAGGTCCAAAAAATAATGAATAGTGGGCTTAAAGAGTACTTTAAAATAAATATATTTCGATCATAATCGGCCCAGCCGTTTATGAATACTATGGAACCCTACACTGAGCATGACCCGACATGCTCTTGGCCGGTTTTTTTCTACTGCCATAGGTTGTTATGTTCAGTGATCGGATTAGGTAGTGCCATTTCGGATGAATGACCTTAAACATTATACTTAACATGGATAAGCCTCGGGATCCTGGGACTTTTTCAACACAACATTTTCTTGTTATGTCATAAATTGAAGAAACATGAAAAAATAAAAGGATTTTGTAATTGTGAATACACAGTAACAGTAGTAGAAGCAAAACAATTATTAAAGAAAACTCTGTGACTGCTCTACTTTAGACCACCAGAACCTCAGTCCAGTTAGAACGAAATCAAAATCCAGTGAGATCGGCCAAAAGAGTCCCAATAAGATCGTCTCAAAGTCCGGTTAAGAAGTAAAAATGATTGATTAAACCAATCATTTAACTACGAGTGTGAAATTAACAACTAGAAAAATATTAATAAAGGCACACATATGACAAATTTAGCAATTGCGGAAAGATACCCTTAAAACCATGTTCGATAAGTAAAATTAGACTAATTTTTATCAATATCAAACTGAAAGTAAAGAAAATAACTATAAAATTCTAAATATTCGAACAAAAATTTTACTTTTCATATTGAATGTCGGGCTTAGTAGTTATGTCCACACTAAGATAACGTACCGAAGTCCCGCGAAATGGCACTACCTAATCCGATCACTGGTTATGTTAGACAGGGTAGTCACATACACTATATATTATATGTGATTTTTGTTTTGATTAAGGCTTGAACTATGTACAATATTTTTGTAGTTAAGGTATCAATTAAGTCATGGGAGATTTTTTTGCGTTTTTGGTTTATTTTTTTATTTTATTTTATTTTATTTATTAAGTCATATATAAGCATAACAGTACAGACACCAAATCGCTTACACATTAATACGCTATACATGCATATTCTACGAATTATAAGAAAATAAAAATTGAATAACTAGACAAATTACAAACAAATAATTAAAAATCAGTCAATAATATTAATTAGGTACAACAATAAGACAACTATCTATAATATGTATCCAGGAACATTAAAAGCTTCATGGCAAAACCACCAACACTGTCGGAAAATGTGTCAATCTGTGGAGCATCAATGGACATGACATTAAGGAGGTCTCGAGCCCTGGCTGTGGGCGCGTTGTCGGCGCAGCGCGTGCGCGCGGGTCGCCTCGCGGGCAGTGAACAAATGAAACATATTATTCCATTTGAAATGGGTGGTTTATTGGTCTTACTAACAGAACACTACCATGACCTTATATACGATCGTAGAAAAAACTTAATACCGCGTTGTAGAAATTGACCGCAGGAAGAACAGCGCCATCTAGCGTTGAAGTGATACACTGATTCTCCATGTGCAATTTATACAATAGGTAAAAATTGAAGACTTAAAACTAAAAGGATACTTGAATATAATATCTAAGTATTAAGTAAGTTGTACAGGCAGCGCGCTCAGGCCCGGGGGACACGGACGCCACATTGGAACTAAGAGACTGAGTCTTTCCAATACACTTGGATTATTTACTTTGTTGTTGAAGAGACCGTAGTAGTGCATCAACAACAGCAGTTTCCTTCTCAGTTCCAAAGTACAAAGCCCGATCGTCCCTAAGACGAAAAGGGACGGGTACAATAGCGGGTACCCATATTGTCTTTTGTATATATACCGTGCGAACCGTCTTTGGACTCTTTCTATCATCAAACTGTACTTTTCCTCTCTAGGGTCCCATGCTATAGCCGCAAACTCCAATTTACTCCGGAAGCATTGTATAAAGTCATCGCTATACTGAATTACTGACATTCTGGAACTGCGCTGACACTCGCATTATGAATCCCAATGTTTTTGTCGCGGCTTTACATAGCTCGGTCACATGCGAACGAAAGTCCAACTCCGAGTCCATTCGAAGCCCCAAGTCTGATATTTCGTCGACTCTTTCTAACATGTTATCCTGAAGATAATAAGTTGAGTACAAAGGTGATCTAGCCCTGCTGTATGTGATGATTTTGCACTTTGTTGAATTAAATTGCAGTTTATTGGCATCACACCAAGCAGAAACAGCATCAATATCATCTTGCAGCCTGGCACAATCATCCCACTGACTGACTCGTAAAAAGAGCTTGAGGTCGTCGGCGAACAACAAGCATTTGGAATCAGTGACAACTTTTGGCAGATCATTAATCATTAGTAAGAACAGAGTGGGCCCCAGTGTACTTCCCTGGCTTACGCCTGAACGAGTGTAATACGGCTGGGACCGATAACCAGATACTGTTACATACTGACTTCGGCCTCGTAAGTAGTCTGCAAAAAAGAGTAGCAACTTAGGATTGAATCCATAAAAGGCTAACTGGTTTCTTCTTAGTGTAGGTTGCTTAGCGTGACCATCCCTAGTAGCCGAACAGGAAATACATCTTGTATTATTATGTCTTTCGATGTTTTATAATATCATTAATAGATGTTTTTTTGTTATAAACTATTAATAAAAGTCGGGAAAAGTTACGGTTTCTATTTTATTTATTAACAACGTGTACTGCTACTGCTGGACTTAGGCCTCTCCTATTGACTATGCGTATAGACGTATGCGAATATACCTCCTAATGGAGGTAAATTCCCATAATCGCCACGCTGGACAAGCGGATTGGCGATCGCAGTAACGTGTCCACTATGATGACGCTGCTGCCCATTTTATCAAAGAATGGTCAGTGACACTTCAATCCCTTAGTCGACTCTTACGAGACACCCGCAGGATGAGTTGGGGTGGTGACAAATATGTATTCTTACTGCCTACACAACGTGTACAGTCAAGTGCAAAAATATGTATCGGAAGAATTTTCTTATAAATAATATATGTTACAACTTATTACACAGAATTAAAATGCACGAGGGCATCTTTTTCAGCATTCTTATATTGTCTTTGACTGTATAAGAGGCAGAGATTGTGTACTCTGTGGTCAAGGTAAGAAATCGACGTCAACAAAGTACGGCCCTACCGCGAAAAACGAGATTCGTAATTTCGAGGATTTGCCTCTTTCACTCTAATGACGCCTTCGTTTGAGTGACAGAGAAAAATCCTCGAAATTTACGAATTTCGATTTTCGCCGTAGTAGGCCTTGGTTCTAAGTTGAGAACATGAACGAACCTTTAGCACTTTGCACCTTATACATTGTTGTCATCGAACTATGAAGGGTCCACGGAAATTGTCTAGTCAATTCAAATTACAGAAGGAAAAACCACCTTACTTTTAACAAAATAGGTGTCAATTTGCCCTGATTTTTTTAAGCTTTGGACATGTTTTTTCCGTGGACCCTTCATATTAGATGCACGCAAAGTGCAAAAAATATGTAAAAACTATCTTGTCCATTATGTACATCTTCTACCTTAACTGTAGGTACAGTCACAAAGACATAGTTACCTTGCAATTACACAAATAATATCTTGGGACATCTTACACAAATCGACCTAGTCCCACGACGACGTACCAGGCGACGATATAATGTATATATAATAGATAGATACTAAAATACATAAGCAGCCATGACCAAGGAACAAATATTTGTAATTAATAAATACACAAATAATGCCCTCGCCGGGATTCGAACCCTGAACCTCCAGCTTCGTAGGCAGGGTCACAACCAACTAGGCTACGGAGGCTGACTAATTAATTAAAGGCAATGTCCATATTATTATGTCGTACTTTCAAAACATTTTTAAAAGGTTAAATCGTCTTTCTGGTCAGTGTAGTGTATGGCCTACAATAGGGGCGAAAAATTAAATGGTGCCTTATTAAGCTGATGAACTCATTTACTCATAGGGTGACAGCACCAGTAATGGACAGTATGATGTACACCCAATGATGTACATTCATTCTTATTTTAAAAGAAGCTAAGAGTTAACATTTGTTTTACAAGAATCCATTTACAGGCATACGTTTTTTAAATAGGACTAAGATCATCAGTCATCATTTTTAAATTTCACTGTAAGTATTGAGTTATTTGCCTTAACTGAAAAGGTATTAGTGATGTCTTGCAACCGACAACCTATGATGCTAAGATCCATTACTGAGGGTATGGTAAGGACCATACCATCTCAAAAAAACTGGCCCAAAGCACGTTGGACTACGGTCAGTCTATGCTGCCAGCTGTACGGGTTTCCCCTGATTTGTCCTAGTCTGGAGGCCTTCCAGGGAGTTTTCAAAAATTGAAGTACTTAGGTACCAGTTGGCCTACTGCGTAATCCGAAGTTTATTGTCGGCCGCAGCTTTATTGTGTACAATACATAGTAAAGTCCAGGGTTTTTGAGATTTTTTTCCTTGTTTTACGAATTTCGTGATGGCAGCAGAAAAAGGCGGCAAACACTAATTTTCTATGGGCATTGGGCAGCCAACTCATTGTACCAACCACGTGCCAACATATTTATTTATTTTTTTGATTTTATAGATTTTATTTTATTTACCTTTAAATTTTTAGTCATCAGGGTCGCCACTTGTTAAAAGTTATATTTTTTTATTACTGGTAACAATTCTTGCAGCTGTCAGACTGTCACTCTCACGTTCACGTCACGCCAATCGTCGATGGCGGCAGTCTTCACTGTTCGTGACTTTTGTGTCTATTCGTATTTTATTGCATTAAGTGAATTCTAAGTATATTAAGTGATTTCAGTGATTTGTGTTATTGTTACTGGTTTAAAATAACGAAAATTCAATTATTCTGTAAGTATTTGAAGTATTCATTTTTAGTTCTAAATTCGATGTGTTTGGAATAACCTACCAAATTGTAAAGTGCATATTTCGTACGTTTGCCGGTTATTAATATTCATAAATTCCAGTGTTACGCCGAAAATAGTGCATTAAATTAGTCAATTTCGCATTTAAAAGTCTGATATTATTACACGTTTGACTAATATTCCTGTAATCGATGAACATTGAAGGTATCTTAAGAAAATATTCTTTTAATCGCAGTATTTTCACTAAACCACGTTTTTTTAGTCGAGTAATGTATACACATTGCCTGAAATGCTTCATTACTATACAAATTTAAGTTGTTTTACTTAAATTGGCGCTTTTTATGACATTGTATCTACATATCTTAGATTATCATATTTTTCAAGTACTGGTTAGGTTATATTTGCGTAACAAAAATCGGAAAAATAACCATGTATTTAAATTTATCAGCTCATCCCCTCTTATTAGTATTTGGTTTCAATATTTTTCATAAATTAGTACATTATATTACATTAGTAATAAAAATCCAATCAAGAATGTCTTTGTAAGTCAATAAGTCTAATGTATGTCTTTTTTCTTTGGTATACAACATCTAATCTATTATAATTTACAGTATGTAGTAATAAAAAAATCAAGATACATATATTATAATTTAACATTCATAATATTATTTGGCTTGTTCTACAAAACTTGTGACTTATAATGGTTTTGCTTATTCAAATTAAAATTTAATAACCTATAATTTGAAAGAATGTCTTATTCTGTGTACTAGTAGGAAAGGAGAACAATGTTAACAAATATAAAAAGTTGCATTATTTCATAATCTAGCATTTCCTGAACACATTCTTGGTTTTATCGTCAACTTTAACCCTTAGGTGTATACAGTATCATAAATGATACGACCGAAATGACACATGTCGAAATAAATAATCAATTGCGACTGGCACACTGAGCAACAGAGTTCTAATTGGCATCGATTGTTTACATAAGTCATTTCACAATTAAAATGTGTGATACCATATGCACCTAAGGGTTAAACCTTAAATCTGAAAATTAATGATATATATTAGTACCTACTAACACAAAAAAATTAAAGATGTGTTTCACAATATAACACATATGACTACATAAAGACAACAAATGCTATTGTTATAGTCAGCCATACCTATTTGTTTACATTTTTTCGTTATCTCTGCCATATGGAATAGACATGTGTAGCTTACTGTATACACTGTAGTTAACATTACGTTAAATAACTTATGTATTAGAATATTTACAAAACATTGCACGGGATAATTAAATATTTTGCCTTATTCCTTTATCCCATGCAATGTTTAGTAAATATTGCACAATATCTGGTAAACATTATGCAATATTTTTTTTTATATAATAGGATATGACTTATTGACATTAATGACATAACATTTAGGTATTCGAAATAGTTATCTGAAAATAAATATTAAGTCCTTTACTTGCAATTTACGAGTAGGTGCCACTAAGCACATTAGGTAATTTAATAATTTTATTATTCAACCCTAAAATAATAATTATAAAAGTCTCCATATCTTTTGTGTGAAATATGCCACCGTTACTCCGCCCTCTAGTTATCACACTTGCAATTTGCAAGTGTGCAGCGCGTTCGTAGCGAGCCCGTAACTAATATGATGCGTGCTCGGTAGAGAATTACTGGGAGTGATCCTGTGTCTTGGACAGTCACTTCATATTAGTCATATAGTCATTGGATTCCGATGTGGAAACATTTTTGTTAGCTTAGCGACGACATCGCGAGTTGCCCCGGCCACGACATTGGTCTAAGGCGACCAGCTGCGAGCGAATCCATGAGTTGGAGTGGGATGCCGATATGGGTACGAAAAGCAGTACCATACGTTTTCAGCTAAGCCGGTCGCCTTAGACTGATGTCGTGGCCGCGGCGTAATCGCGACACACTCGCGGCTAATTGGTCACGGGCTCGCGAACAACTCACTGCGTGGAAATGTTATCGTAGATGGCCTTTGAGGATTTAGTATGGGGAGACGGTATCGCTATAACTTTCCTAACAAAACATTCTGCCAATTTCCGAGGGGGACGAGGTAGCACACATGTAAACGATCTAACTACAAATGCATTTCTTCTTCTCGTTACTACTCACGCACACTTAAACAATACCACAACACTAAGTTAAATTATCACACTAATACAGTAAAATTTCTATGCGGACACAATTTCAAACTATCGACGTAGGTGTAATCGAACCGATTAATATGGCTTTCAAGTGTCTGAAGATTATCGTATCGATATATTTTTCTAAACGTCATAGATTGACGTGCACCTTGGTACTATATATTGTTGTTTTGAGTATTTAAATAAAAGTAAACAGACAATTAGTAACAGTTATTAATTAATCAACCAATTTTAATACAAAAACGCCTGAATGTCTTGCCATTAACCTACTTCAATTGATTATGTTTTCGTTTATCGCGATCTTTGACTACGAAGGCTGTAACTGTAAGGAAAGTCTCGGTCAATCACGTGCATTTCGAAATCCGTAAATCAATTATAATATTTAATAAATAATATTAATTTGCGGTTGTGAAAGAAAACGTTGTATGTCCATACGAGTGTACATACGAGTATTATTTATTTTTTTGTAGTAAGAAAGTTTTAGTTAGCTGGGGTAAAACTCACTGAGGCTTATATTTTAAAGACAAACGGGTCTTAATCGCGTAAACTTACGTTTAATTATATCCTGACGTTTCGGGCATGACGTTACACCCGTGGTCGCAAACGTCAGGATATAATTAAACGTAAGTTTACGCGATTAAGACCCGTTTGTCTTAAAATATGAGTGATAATCGTGAAAGTTTAAATCACTGAGGCTTAATTGTGAATACTCGTAAGGATACAATTTGAATACAAGTGCGTAGGTACAAGGTGCGTAGGTGCGTATACATACAAGTTTTTGCAATAAGGCAGGTGATATTGATATTCCTTAGTGATATTTTAGTAAGTACCTAAATACAATTTATAATATAGGTCCAACTAGCGTTAAGTAGCACTTGTAAAAATGAAGTTATTGAATTCGATAAGACTGTGTTTTTATTTACTTACTGTGAGAACACTAATATACAAGTGTCCGTATCTCGACATTTTATACCTACTCTCGACATTGTGTCATAAAGAGTAACGTTCACATCACTATGTATTTTCGCGCGTAATACGTATTCCAAATAAGCGCAATAAATATTCAACCTTATTGGCTTACATATAAGCTTAACATTAGACCAAGGCAGAGTCTTCTGTCTTACTTGATTCACTAAGTCTGATATTTCCTACAAAATTTAAAGATGGGTAGACCTTATTAACCTTAAATACGAGAATACAATAAATGTCAAACTTTCTCCATCAGTCAAAAATGAAAATACGAATTGTGTGCGATATTTTTGAAACCGATTTTGCTATCGATTCGCTGGTACTTGATTTTCTTGAACAATTTTATGTAATAAAATGTTGTAATATAACCAAATAAAGGCAAGATATGAAATGGTATCGCATATTTTGTATACATGATGTATTTGAACGAGTTTTGAATCCATACATAGCACATACAGGCATTTTGACGGAGCTTGTTACGGGTACATAACGATTACAAGACTGCGAAGAATCGATTAATGAAATTGTTTTTATAAACAGGTTTGGTCAATGTACAAATTCTTGGCCAAAGTCTTAGGCAGAGGGGAAACGATATGAAGCCGACTCCATTACTAAATCCTCAAAGTAGATGGCACACCTAGCATTGAAAATGTCGGAAAAAATCAATTGGTTTTTTTCGGGAATACCTATATGAAAATTTTGTTTTTTTTTTCCGTTTTTTAACCGACTTCAAAAAGGAGGAGGTTTACAATTCGTCGAAATCTTTTTTTTTTTTTATGTATGTTCCCCGATTACTCGAAGACGCGTGGACCGATTTCAAATATTCTTTTTTTGTTTGAAAGGGTATACCTTCTAGTTGGTCCCATTGTCACCGAATCCAGATCTGATGATGGGATCCTGGAGAAATCGAGGGAACTCTTCAAATGTTGTAGGCACACATGACATTTTTCATTTATTTTCGAAGACTAATCAAGTATTTGCATCTAGTCATGAACATCTTAAGTTGGTGATCTGATGATGGAAGGTACAACTCTTTAGCAATTAGGAGTTGGGGGATAATTCTTTAAGTATAACATATTTCGTGTATTTTGGAAGCTATTTGAGTATTTGCCTTTAGGTGGTCATCCTTTCATGTTGGTGAGCTGATGATGTAAGGTACAACTCCTTGGAGATTAGGAGTTGGGGGATAATTCTTTAAATATAACATATTTCATATATTTTGGAGGCTATTCGAGTATTTGCCTTTAGGTGGTCATAGTCTCATGTTGGTGAGCTGATGATGAAAGGAATAACTCCTTAACGATTAGGGGTTGGAGGATCATACATTTTCGAGATCTATTCAAGTGTTTGCTTAGTAGTTATGACATGTCGGTTAGCGGTTAGTGATTCTTTAAATAATATTGGCATGCTAAGTCTGTTACCTTTGAAATTGTTTTTGTATTCATATAAGTTCGCCAGTTCAGGTTTTATGGCCTACTACAGTGCAGTACATTCTAATTATAAGTATTTAGAGCATACTGAATAACGATTTTATATTTACACTACTAAAAAGCAAAAAATAAAATATTTTAAAAATAAAAATAAAACCGCCTTCAAAAATTCGCCCGAACTAAAAAGTTAAAAATAATTTTGGTTCCTACTTCTTAGGATTTCCTACCCAAACCTTTAAACCTTTTACCCTATTCATTGAAATAAAACATTATGGCTAGGTACCCTACAGATTTCTTAGAAGTCGGTGCCAAGCCAAATATGTTCACTTTGCGAGTACTTATATGTATTTGATAGAGCTTTGTAACTTACTGTCACTCCGGTTATGCTTTCATGAAAATGACTGAGGCAGACCATTCTGTTGATAAAAGCGTAATCGGAGTGACAGTAAGTTACAAAGCTCTATCTAATATATAGGTACCTATGAACGTATTCGGCTTGGCACCGACTTCTAAGAAATCTGTAGGGTACCTAGCCATAATGTTTTATTTCAATGAATAGGGTAAAAGGTTTAAAGGTTTGGGTAGGAAATCCTAAGAAGTAGGAACCAAAATTATTTTTAACTTTTTAGTTCGGGCGAATTTTTGAAGGCGGTTTTATTTTTATTTTTAAAATATTTTATTTTCGTTATTTTACAGAAATAATCAATGTCACTGTCACTCCTTGCCATCTATTTCAATGAGGGTTTTTGATACTTTTTCTGCCGCTATGGGGAGGTGAGATGGCAGCACTGAGCCGACCGTTTAACGAACTGTCAAAATAAATACGCGCATTTAATTTTCAACATATTTATAGGTTTATTTATTCTGAAAACCGTTACTTTAGGCATATTGTTACCTAAAATAAAAAAATAAAATAGTTCCAAGTCAATTCTCATGAAATTAACAAAGTTAAAGTAATTATTTTTAATACCAGTGACTTTGCGCGCCTGTTTTGTAGCTCCGTCTTCAGTTCGATGACCGTGTAATAGTTGTAATCCATTACGAAATCAATTCTCTTCGAAATAAAATAGAATTTCAATATTTTAGGCCCAGGTGCCTATGAATAGTATGAATCTGACAGTTGTCGAGACCAGGTGCGTACGAAGCGCCGCCTGGTGGCAGAAAAATTATCGAAAACCCTCATTGACTATTCTTCGATGACATCGCGTTATCCTGGTAAAAGTAAAAACTGGTTAGAGTTGAAAAGTAGTGGAAACTTTCATTGATTTTAACGGAAAAATGTTGGTAAGAATCGGGATTTAATCTGGTAATTTTAAACGCTAGGTCCACCGCTCGCACGTAACGCGTACTTGCACGCCACGCAGGCAGTGTGGTCTAATATGACATTCACATACGCTACAACACGCACGCCACGACACGCGCCCGCGCATCCTGTGTGGATCAGCCTTTAATAATAAATACTTTTATATCACAGATCAAACCATGATCGCAGTTTGAAGACAGTGTAAGTGTGCATTGGACAAGGAAAGCAGCAGCCAATCACAATGTTCCAGAAACCGACCTTTGGTGCCAACTCCTCGGGCTTTGGTAAGTACAGTCAAAGGCAAAATATACCATACACCAACACCATACACCTTGTATATCGTTGGTTGACAACCAAAACTCACTAACTAACAAATACCTACTTGAAATAATAGAGATTGTATCTCAGTTCTGATTCAATACTGACATAAGAGGTTGCTAAGAGTAGTGACAGTTTTTATAGTGAGTTTTGGTTGTCAGCCGACGATATAAAAATGGAATGTCATATAACATAATTTATAAGAGAATTCTTTCGATACATATTTTTGTACTTGACTGTACAAGGTAATATGATAAGATATTGGACAATTTGACAGCTTCCATAGCTCAGGTGGTAGTGACCCTGCGTACAGGGAAGGAAGTTCTGGTTTTGAATCTTGGCATGGACATTTATTTGTGTCTTTTCAAACTACCAAACCGTACCCGATAGGGGTAAATAAATAAAAAATATAAAAAAATGTGTCCATATTACAGGAGCTATGCATAAACTGTTGACTGTCAATTAAGTACGATATCTTTAGAAATTTAAGCTTGATAGACGTGTTTATACGCCGTGTTTTTATTGATTTCCGGTAAATCTTATTATGACATGTGCCGTCAATCACCTGAGATCTTATTCTTAAGGTTCTCTCACACTTGCCATTTCAATTATTATGTATGAAAACGAAAAAAAAAAAATTTTTACGAAATAGACAAAAGCCGACATACCAGGCAACTTCTATTAATGTCCCAAGTAACCTGTCTAATTTAATGGAAATCTATAAAAACACGGTGTATGTATATTAATATCGCTTAAAGTTTATAAAATTAACACCAAAACTGAGTTTTTACTGACATTTAAGTACCTAATTGTCATCACAAACCTGACTACAATAGGTTTTTAATTTCACGCTAATTGTGTGTCCCTAAAAGTGAATAATACTTAGAGATAGTTCGCATTAACGCTTAAAAAGCGTCGCGTTATAAACCTGACGTTGGCGGTAGTTTATGCTCAATTCGATTTTACGTCCAACGCCCAACGTTGAAAATCAAACAGTGCTCGATAAAAAAGCGTTGCGGTTTAAAACCGCCATCGTGTGAATGAATATACGGTTTTACATTTGTTCCTATTAAGCTTATTTCCACTTTATCAATAGAGATTATTTCTACGAAAACATTGAAAAAAGAACTCTTGTTGATAGAGTGGAAATAAGCGTTTTTGAAAAGATCTTTAAGGTGTCCCAAAAATAACGCAAGATTTAAATGTAATGAAAAGCATACTTTTTTCGACCAATTCCAATTTTTTTTCCTGACACAAAGTAAACAGAATAGGATTAAGTATTATAATTGCAAATCGCTAAGCAGTCCTGGTCTCCTTGGCGAAAAACGGTTTTGACCCCATTTTCTGGCCGTTTTTCGTTCATTTCAGTGAATCCCAAATATTGCGATTTAACATAATTGTTTATTTTTTATCGGGTTATTAATAGTCAAAGATCTATGTCAGCAAGCTGTCGATCGCCCATGGTTTGAAGAAGGGAATTTCACACTGCAGCAACGAAATTCAACCGTATTTATGCAAATTTCATAGAAAATTTTAACAAAGGAGTGCTATGTTACAGCAAAGCATTCGAAGTAATTTCTCAGCATGCTTTACCATACTAAACCCTATTCTTTGTACTTTATGATTAAATCAAGAAATAAGAAATTCAAACAAGAAAAAAGTATTTTTCATCGATTTCAAATCTTGCGTTATTTTTGGAACACCCTTTATATGTGAATTCGGACTGTATAGTGAAATGACACACATGTGAACTTACAGGCTCGTTCAATGCAGGCGCGACGACGTCGTCCCCCTTTGGAGGGGGCTTCAAGAGCACCAACAGCGCGTTCGGAGCCCCGCCGGCCTTCGGGGCCACCGCCCAGCCTGCCACAGGGGGCGGTGAGTACTGTAGCATAGTGTAGCTCTTAGTCAGGCGCGGTCAATGCAGGCGCGACGTCGTCCCCCTTCGGAGGGGGCTTCAAGAGCACCAATAACGCGTTCGGAGCCCCGCCGGCCTTCGGGGCCACCGCCCAGCCTGCCACAGGGGGCGGTGAGTACTGTAGCATAGTGTAGCTCTTAGTCAGGCGCGGTCAATGCAGGCGCGACGTCGTCCCCCTTCGGAGGGGGCTTCAAGAGCACCAATAACGCGTTCGGAGCCCCGCCGGCCTTCGGGGCCACCGCCCAGCCTGCCACAGGGGGCGGTGAGTACTGTAGCATAGTGTAGCTCTTAGTCAGGCGCGGTCAATGCAGGCGCGACGTCGTCCCCCTTCGGAGGGGGCTTCAAGAGCACCAATAACGCGTTCGGAGCCCCGCCGGCCTTCGGGGCCACCGCCCAGCCTGCCACAGGGGGCGGTGAGTACTGTAGCATAGTGTAGCTCTTAGTCAGGCGCGGTCAATGCAGGCGCGACGTCGTCCCCCTTCGGAGGGGGCTTCAAGAGCACCAATAACGCGTTCGGAGCCCCGCCGGCCTTCGGGGCCACCGCCCAGCCTGCCACAGGGGGCGGTGAGTACTGTAGCATAGTGTAGCTCTTAGTCAGGCGCGGTCAATGCAGGCGCGACGTCGTCCCCCTTCGGAGGGGGCTTCAAGAGCACCAATAACGCGTTCGGAGCCCCGCCGGCCTTCGGGGCCACCGCCCAGCCTGCCACAGGGGGCGGTGAGTACTGTAGCATAGTGTAGCTCTTAGTCAGGCGCGGTCAATGCAGGCGCGACGTCGTCCCCCTTCGGAGGGGGCTTCAAGAGCACCAATAGCGCGTTCGGAGCCCCGCCGGCCTTCGGGGCCACCGCCCAGCCTGCCACAGGGGGCGGTGAGTACTGTAGCATAGTGTAGCTCTTAGTCAGGCGCGGTCAATGCAGGCGCGACGTCGTCCCCCTTCGGAGGGGGCTTCAAGAGCACCACCAGCGCGTTCGGAGCCCCGCCGGCCTTCGGGGCCACCGCCCAGCCTGCCACAGGGGGCGGTGAGTACTGTAGCATAGTGTAGTTCTTAGTCAGGCGCGGTCAATGCAGGCGCGACGTCGTCCCCCTTCGGAGGGGGCTTCAAGAGCACCACCAGCGCGTTCGGAGCCCCGCCGGCCTTCGGGGCCACCGCCCAGCCTGCCACAGGGGGCGGTGAGTACTCTAACATAAAGTACTGGTCAAAAATTTAAGTTCGCACCACGATTTAGATCCTAAGGCTAGATTCACATGTACATGTACTTCATAGTGCAGTACTCAAATGCCAAATGACCTACTCTTAAGTTCTTTTCAATTTATTAAATAGAAGTTATGTACAAAAATTACTGCAATCTACATCTTAGTAATAATGTCTTCGTGTATCACGTCGTGCATAATGTTAATAGTACATTGTGGTCGGTAAGTGGAATACTAACTCGAGTCATAAAAGCCCTCTGCCTAACGGCGTCAGGCTTCTAAAACTCTCGTTGGTAATTCCGTACTTACCTCCCTTGATGCATACAATGTTTTTTATCACACTTGCCGACAAAATAAAGTTTTAAGACATAATATTGTAACATAGTAATAATTTCTATTACTCCCGCTACGTGCGCAAGCAATGGCGCGTTTAGACAGCATAGTCATACTTGCTAAGAACAAAATCGTGCACTTTATGATAAAAGCAAGCCGCTTTGCGCAGTGATAGTAGGGACCAAACTGAGCGATTTGACCCGCAGCAGCGGAAGTTTCACCCCTTAGGAACAGAGATGGCGCCACTTCTTTGTTAAAAAAATTATACAAGCTAAACTAATGAACCGATTACTTGCAAGTGTGATGAAAATAATTTATTTTAACTACAGTCATCATCTATTCTTTCCAGGTTTGTTCGGGTCCACAAACACGTCTAGCGGCGTGTTCGGGTCAACGAACACGTCCACGTTCGGGTCGGGCGGGTTCGGCGGCTTCGGCGCCGGCTCGTCCAGCGGCGGCCTGTTCGGCGCCTCGCAGCCGGCGCCGCTGTTCGCGCAGCAGCCGTTCCAGGCTAAACCCGCTGGTAACTGGTTTTTTTTTTTTTTTTTTTTTTTTTTTTTTTTTTTTTTTTTTTTTTTTTTTTTTTTTTTTTTTTGTGTCACTGTCACTCCTTGCCATCTATTTCAATTGACTTTTCTTCGATAACATCGCGTTATCCTGGTAAAAGTGAAAATTAGATCTAATTCGCATTGGTTTAGAGTTGAAAATTATAGTGGAAACTTTCATTGATTTTTTCGAAAAAATCCGGAAAAAAACGAACTGTTTGGAAAGAATCGGGATTTAATCCGGAAATTTAAAGCCGGCGCCGCTGTTCGCGCAGCAGCCGTTCCAGGCTAAACCCGCTGGTAACTGCCTAACTTTTTTTTTTTTTTTTTTAAGAAACAAACAGTATTTATTAATTCATAAGTACATTAGCTAACAACTTCAATTCTTACTATACAGACCTATAGTTTCCTATATGTAAGATAAATTACAATTTATAAACTTATTTCTATGACACATGAAACGCTATACTAACCTACTTGTCTCCACACGACTAACTAATGTGCACACGAAAACAACAGCCGAGGCGAAGATGCTGCCCGTGACTCTTACATTGTTTGGCGAAGCGGGCGGAGCTAAACCCGCTGGTGACTGTTAGAGTCAGCGGCGCTAAACCCGCTGGTGACTGTTACAGTCAGCGGCGCTAAACCCGCTGGTAACTGTTGCATTAGTGTTATAGTCAGCGAAACTAAACCTGCTGGTAACTTACATTACTGTTACACTCAGCGATAATATACCCGCTCGTAACATTCTGCCACTCATGTTAGAAGCTAAACCCGCTGGTAACTGTTAGACTCAGCGGCGCTAAACCCGCTGGTGACTTATATAACTGTTAGACTCAGCGGAGCTAAACCCGCTGGTAACTTACATTACTGTTGCATTAGTGTTATAGTTAGCGGAGCTAAACCCGCTGGTGACTGTTAGAGTCAGAAGCGCTAAACCCGCTGGTAACTTACATTACTGTTGCATTAGTGTTATAGTCAGCGAAGCTAAACCCGCTGGTAACTGTTAGAGTCAGCGGCGCTAAACCCGCTGGTGACTGTTAGAGTCAGCGGCGCTAAACCCGCTGGTGACTGTTAGAGTCAGCGGCGCTAAACCCGCTGGTGACTGTTAGAGTCAGCGGCGCTAAACCCGCTGGTGACTGTTAGAGTCAGCGGAGCTAAACCCGCTGGTGACTGTTAGAGTCAGCGGCGCTAAACCCGCTGGTGACTGTTAGTCAGCGGCGCTAAACCCGCTGGTGACTGTTAGAGTCAGCGGCGCTAAACCCGCTGGTGACTGTTAGAGTCAGCGGCGCTAAACCCGCTGGTGACTGTTAGAGTCAGCGGAGCTAAACCCGCTGGTGACTGTTAGAGTCAGCGGCGCTAAACCCGCTGGTGACTGTTAGAGTCAGCGGCGCTAAACCCGCTGGTGACTGTTAGAGTCAGCGGCGCTAAACCCGCTGGTGACTGTTAGAGTCAGCGGCGATAAACCCGCTGGTGACTGTTAGAGTCAGCGGAGCTAAACCCGCTGGTAACTGTTAGAGTCAGCTGCCCTAAACCCGCTGGTAACTGTTAGAATCAGCGGAGCTAAACCCGCTGGTAACTGTTAGAGTCAGCGGAGCTAAACCCGCTGGTAACTGTTAGAGTCAGCGGAGCTAAACCCACTGGTAACTGTTAGAATCAGCGGAGCTAAACCCGCTGGTAACTGTTAGAGTCAGCGGCGCTAAACCCGCTGGTAACTGTTAGAGTCAGCGGAGCTAAACCCGCTGGTAACTTGCATTAGTGTTATAGTCAGCGGAGCTAAACCCACTGGTAACTTGCATTAGTGTTATAGTCAGCGAAGCTAAACCCGCTGGTAACTGTTAGAGTCAGCGGAGCTAAACCCGCTGGTAACTTGCATTAGTGTTATAGTCAGCGAAGCTAAACCCGCTGGTAACTGTTAGAGTCAGCGGCGCTAAACCCGCTGGTGACTGTTAGAGTCAGCGGAGCTAAACCCGCTGGTAACTGTTAGAGTCAGCGGCGCTAAACCCGCTGGTAACTGTTAGAGTCAGCGGAGCTAAACCCGCTGGTGACTGTTAGAGTCAGCGGCGCTAAACCCGCTGGTAACTGTTAGAGTCAGCGAAGCTAAACCCGCTGGTAACTTGCATTAGTGTTATAGTCAGCGGAGCTAAACCCACTGGTAACTGTTGCATTAGTGTTATAGTCAGCGGAGCTAAACCCGCTGGTAACTTGCATTAGTGTTATAGTCAGCGAAGCTAAACCCGCTGGTGACTGTTAGAGTCAGCGGCGCTAAACCCGCTGGTGACTGTTAGAGTCAGCGGCGCTAAACCCGCTGGTGACTGTTAGAGTCAGCGGCGCTAAACCCGCTGGTGACTGTTAGAGTCAGCGGCGCTAAACCCGCTGGTGACTGTTAGAGTCAGCGGCGCTAAACCCGCTGGTGACTGTTAGAGTCAGCGGCGATAAACCCGCTGGTGACTGTTAGAGTCAGCGGAGCTAAACCCGCTGGTAACTGTTAGAGTCAGCTGCACTAAACCCGCTGGTAACTGTTAGAATCAGCGGAGCTAAACCCGCTGGTAACTGTTAGAGTCAGCGGAGCTAAACCCGCTGGTAACTGTTAGAGTCAGCGGAGCTAAACCCACTGGTAACTGTTAGAATCAGCGGAGCTAAACCCGCTGGTAACTGTTAGAGTCAGCGGCGCTAAACCCGCTGGTAACTGTTAGAGTCAGCGGAGCTAAACCCGCTGGTAACTTGCATTAGTGTTATAGTCAGCGGAGCTAAACCCACTGGTAACTTGCATTAGTGTTATAGTCAGCGAAGCTAAACCCGCTGGTAACTGTTAGAGTCAGCGGAGCTAAACCCGCTGGTAACTGTTAGAATCAGCGGAGCTAAACCCGCTGGTAACTGTTAGAGTCAGCGGAGCTAAACCCGCTGGTAACTGTTATAGTCAGCGGAGCTAAACCCACTGGTAACTGTTGCATTAGTGTTATAGTCAGCGGCGCTAAACCCGCTGGTGACTGTTAGAATCAGCGGCGCTAAACCCGCTGGTAACTGTTAGAGTCAGCGGAGCTAAACCCGCTGGTAACTGTTATAGTCAGCGGAGCTAAACCCACTGGTAACTGTTGCATTAGTGTTATAGTCAGCGGCGCTAAACCCGCTGGTGACTGTTAGAATCAGCGGCGCTAAACCCGCTGGTAACTGTTAGAGTCAGCGGAGCTAAACCCGCTGGTAACTGTTAGAGTCAGCGGAGCTAAACCCGCTGGTAACTTGCATTAGTGTTATAGTCAGCGAAGCTAAACCCACTGGTAACTGTTGCATTAGTGTTATAGTCAGCGGCGCTAAACCCGCTGGTGACTGTTAGAATCAGCGGCGCTAAACCCGCTGGTAACTGTTAGAGTCAGCGGCGCTAAACCCGCTGGTGACTGTTAGAGTCAGCGGAGCTAAACCCGCTGGTAACTGTAAGACACAGCGGCGCTAAACCCGCTGGTAACTGTTAGAGTCAGCGGAGCTAAACCCGCTGGTAACTGTTAGAGTCAGCGGCGCTAAACCCGCTGGTAACTGTAAGACACAGCGGCGCTAAACCCGCTGGTAACTGTTAGAATCAGCGGAGCTAAACCCGCTGGTAACTGTTAGAGTCAGCGGAGCTAAACCCGCTGGTAACTTGCATTAGTGTTATAGTCAGCGGAGCTAAACCCACTGGTAACTGTTGCATTAGTGTTATAGTCAGCGGAGCTAAACCCGCTGGTAACTTGCATTAGTGTTATAGTCAGCGAAGCTAAACCCGCTGGTAACTGTTAGAGTCAGCGGCGCTAAACCCGCTGGTAACTGTTGCATTAGTGTTATAGTCAGCGGAGCTAAACCCACTGGTAACTGTTGCATTAGTGTTATAGTCAGCGGAGCTAAACCCGCTGGTAACTTGCATTAGTGTTATAGTCAGCGAAGCTAAACCCGCTGGTGACTGTTAGAGTCAGCGGCGCTAAACCCGCTGGTGACTGTTAGAGTCAGCGGCGCTAAACCCGCTGGTGACTGTTAGAGTCAGCGGCGCTAAACCCGCTGGTGACTGTTAGAGTCAGCGGCGCTAAACCCGCTGGTAACTGTTAGTCAGCGGCGCTAAACCCGCTGGTGACTGTTAGAGTCAGCGGCGCTAAACCCGCTGGTGACTGTTAGAGTCAGCGGCGCTAAACCCGCTGGTAACTGTTAGTCAGCGGCGCTAAACCCGCTGGTAACTGTTAGAGTCAGCGGCGCTAAACCCGCTGGTGACTGTTAGAGTCAGCGGCGCTAAACCCGCTGGTGACTGTTAGAGTCAGCGGCGCTAAACCCGCTGGTGACTGTTAGAGTCAGCGGCGCTAAACCCGCTGGTGACTGTTAGAGTCAGCGGCGCTAAACCCGCTGGTGACTGTTAGAGTCAGCGGCGATAAACCCGCTGGTGACTGTTAGAGTCAGCGGAGCTAAACCCGCTGGTAACTGTTAGAGTCAGCGGCGATAAACCCGCTGGTGACTGTTAGAGTCAGCGGCGCTAAACCCGCTGGTGACTGTTAGAGTCAGCGGCGCTAAACCCGCTGGTAACTTACATTACTGTTGCATTAGTGTTTTAGTCAGCGGAGCTAAACCCACTGGTAACTTGCATTAGTGTTATAGTCAGCGAAGCTAAACCCACTGGTAACTTGCATTAGTGTTATAGTCAGCGAAGCTAAACCCGCTGGTGACTGTTAGAGTCAGCGGCGCTAAACCCGCTGGTGACTGTTAGAGTCAGCGGCGCTAAACCCGCTGGTGACTGTTAGAGTCAGCGGCGCTAAACCCGCTGGTGACTGTTAGAGTCAGCGGCGCTAAACCCGCTGGTGACTGTTAGAGTCAGCGGCGCTAAACCCGCTGGTAACTTACATTACTGTTGCATTAGTGTTTTAGTCAGCGGAGCTAAACCCACTGGTAACTTGCATTAGTGTTATAGTCAGCGAAGCTAAACCCACTGGTAACTTGCATTAGTGTTATAGTCAGCGAAGCTAAACCCGCTGGTGACTGTTAGAGTCAGCGGCGCTAAACCCGCTGGTAACTGTTAGAGTCAGCGGCGCTAAACCCGCTGGTGACTGTTAGAGTCAGCGGCGCTAAACCCGCTGGTGACTGTTAGAGTCAGCGGCGCTAAACCCGCTGGTGACTGTTAGAGTCAGCGGCGCTAAACCCGCTGGTAACTGTTAGAGTCAGCGGCGCTAAACCCGCTGGTGACTGTTAGAGTCAGCGGCGCTAAACCCGCTGGTAACTGTAAGACTCAGCGGAGCTAAACCCGCTGGTAACTGTTAGAGCTAAGCTAAACCCAATGGTAACATTCTTACGTTAATCCACTGAGTGCTGAGTGTAATATTTGGAGCTAAACCCGCTGGTAACAGTGGTAACTCATAACCAGAGATCGGATGGATTTGCGACATTCTGAGTGACTTACATCATTTTGATGACATGATGACATTTAGTATGAGATGTCACACAAAAATCTGATCTCAGCTCATAACCTGGCAAGTTCCTTTTACGCCTTAAGGTAATCAGTAATCAGTAATTTATTTGCTAAAACATGGTAAAGTATACAGGTCTTCCAACACATATAAGTTTGAGCTACATGTTTAGTCACAAGGACATGCAAATATTTGAGTAGATGCCGCATGCATAAATTAATTATATTTATTATTTACAAAAAGGAGGATACAAGGTGATCACTACAAACTGACATTTACGTTGTTTCCAGGGTTCGGGTTCGGCGGTACGACGACGAGCACAGCGGGCAGCACTGGTGGCGGTGCGCTGTTCGGTTCGGCGCCGAGCACGGGCATGTTCGGAGCGCAGCCGAGCATGGGCGGCGCTCTGTTCGGGAACACCGCCGGTACTGTCTAATTGTTCTTTATTCGTATTCCAATAGTATCTTTGCATGTACATTTTTTTCTTTGTTATCTTTAGCATTCCATGGGCTGTCCCGTACAAACGCGTGTTCACCGTGTTTTTATTGATTTCCGTTAAATTGGACAGGTTACTTGGGACATTAATAGAAGTTGCCTGGTATATCGACTTTTGTTAATTTCGTAATTTTTTTTTTCTTTTCATACATAATAATTGTAATGGCAAGTGAGAGAACCTTAAGAATAAGATCTCAGGTGACTGACTGACGGAAATAAGTAACATTAGGATGTAATAAAGGTTGCAATACACTTGATCAGTCATTAAACTTATTTTTTTAATAACTCAATAACAGTGAGAGTTAAGACACAAGTTTCTTAGAGAAATCAATTATTTTTGACCTAAATAAGCTTCCCTTTAATTTAACGGAAATCAATAAAAACACCGTGTATATTCCGATAATTTGAGTTTTCTCCCGAGTTATAAGTTATTTTTTATATTTTTGAGCAATTTTTACTCTATAAATTATAAATATTAGATGTCATATACCAAAGAAGAACGACCAAAATCACCTATGTCCGAGGTGGGGATCAAACCCACGTACTCAGCTTTCGCGGCTGATGCCTGTACCCCTCGGCCACTCGGTCTTAAAGACCCGCGAAAGCTGAGTACGTGGGTTCGATCCCCACCTCGGACATAGGTGATTTTGGTCGTTTTTCTTTGGTATATGACATCTAATATTTATAATTTATATAGTATTAAGTAGTGTGACTACTGGAGAAAAATTAAAAGTACAAATCAAAAATATTTAGTTAATAAATAATTTGATTTGTACTTTCGCAATATGTTCAATTTATTTTATTTTATTTATTTGGGGCATCAACAGCAGTACATGAGAAATTTACAAAAACTAAATGTACAGTAAACAAAGCCAATAAAAGATGTCCACAAAAATACAATGAACATGCAATAACAAGATATGGCGTGCGCGTTTATACTAACTAATTAGAATGAGATTCGAAAGTACTGTTGAGGTTACACAACAGTATATATGTCAATCTGGGATATACATCACTGATAATCCACTTCTGGACGTAAGCCTCTCCTATTAACTATGCGTATAGACGCATTAGGAGGTAAATGCCCATAATCACCACGCTGGGCAAGCGGATTGGCGATCGCAGTAATGTGTCCACTATGATGACGCTGTTGCCCATCATCAATATTTTATCAAATAATGGTCAGTGACACTTTAATCCCTTAGTCGCCTCTTACGACACCCGCAGGAGGAGTTGGGGTGGTGACAAATGTATTCTTACTGCCGTCACCACACAACCACTTTTTTACTGTCATGTAATCATGACCCATAATACAACAGAGGGGCAATTGTCAAACTAGTATACGTAAATATATGTTCTAGTATTGGACAACCGATAAATTTAGTGTACCGTGGTACAAACAGCAACACAGCTAGGTATACACTTCAGAAATTGGAAATATTGCATGAAAGAGAATCACACTTACAGTCACGTGTCAGTTACATAGGAATGTTGAGCCACTTGGCAAAGGATGCAATTTGGTCGTGTAATATTATGGGTTCGGTATTTTTCGTTAGTAGGCACGATCGCGACATTTCCGATGGTCCCCGATGATATGTCATCGAATCTTTGTTGCGTCAAAATTTCAGTATTTGAAAACTAGTTGATATAATAAAAATTCCTTCATCTACGAAAATTAAGAATTAGCTATCGGCCATGATTAGACGCTAGATGTCGTTGTTCCTTGTGGAAACTGGATAACGACAGTTCTTCATAGATTTGTCTAAAACCGTTTAGTAATTTAATCACGGTTTCTTCAAATCGGATTTCATGATTTATCTGACGAGGCAAGGTATTTTTAGGCGAGGTATTTTTCCAAATCAAGATATTTTTACAAATAGCCATGTTATCGGGCAATTTTAAATTATTTTTTTCATCGACAGAGACAAATGCTATTGCTGTCTTTATTATAATTCATCACATCTCTTAGTTGACGTTAGTTGAATACTTTACGTAAGCCAAATATACAAAATTTGAATTTGCCGCCTTTTCTTACTGCCAAGTTGGTTGGACCAAAATGTGGTTACACAGGAGACAGTCATAACAGACCGGTTGAAGAAGGGAGAGTAATACACTCGTGATACACATACCCATTATGCATATCCTTGTAAGGCCCAATGTACATTACAATGTACACTCCAATTCAATGAAATTTAAACCTTTTATAAACTTAATAAAGTCGCATTTACTTTGTTTGGTCGTTTTCTCAAACAAACGAAGTTCACCACTATTCCTTACAAGGCAAGGTTCAAAATAAGATTTAAAGAAAATAGTATGGTGGGCCTTACGAGGATATTTTTTCATTGACAGAGACAAATGCTATTGCTGTCTTTATTATAATTCATCACATCTCTTTGTTGACGTTAGTTGAATACTTATGTAACCTTTGTGGAAATATGGTAGATAGACGTTTGACAGTCTACCTATAATCCTTTAATCTGTCAGTAGCCATACAAATGTTTAATAGAGACTTGATAGTTTCTGGCTGAAATTCTAACTTTGAAAAAATATCTGACAGTGACAGCCGTTGAAAGGAAAATGAACGAAAATTTCTACATAGCAGCTTAGCAGTCAAATTACCGGCTCTGAAGTTAGATTGACGTCTCCAGGAGTAAAGCGGATGTTATATATTATAACGTAAATATAGTAACGTCAGCTTCCGGAAAATTCGTAATCAATCATTGGTTAAACGTTTTTGTTATTACGTAACCATGGTAATGTCACCTTCTGAAGAAACCGCGAGCGATCATTGGTTAACCGTAGCAATGCTCGCCCCATTGGTCAGCAGAGTTCGGCCGAAGTCGTGATACCAGTCTCGTAAGATTTCGGAACCCGATTTGTATTATTCGACCAAGTTGCGAACAGTGCGAACGATCAACATTCCCGTGTATTATTTAATTTGAAGTTGACATAATATAGCTATATTTATCTCTTTCATTTTCTCTCTGCTCTGTCTTTAATGGTCCGTTAGGAGTGTTGCTGTTTACAACCAATTGGACCACATTAATTAATCACTCTCTACATCTATAAACAACTCTTTTCTTCGTAAATGTTGTGTCATTTGTTGTGTCAACAGTACTTTCGATTTTGATTCCGATGATAATATTGACAACTACACTTTACAGTTTTCAATTCGTTCTGGCTATTTTTTGCTAGCATACTCAGATCGAAATGAGATAGGCAGACACTAAAATCGACTTTTTTCACAGGAGGCTTCGGCCAGCAGCAAACAGCCACGGGCACAGCGCACGCCAAATACAACCCGGTAGTCGGCACCGATGTCGTCGTCAAGTCCGGGACTTCGCAGAACATCAATATCAAGCACCATTGCATCACTTGCATGAAGGTAAGGTGACAGATACTGGTATAACACCGGTCATTGTCCGCCGGAACAACCCGGTAGTCGGCCCCGATGTCAAGTCCGGGACTTCGCAGAACATCAATATCAAGCACCATTGCATCACTTGCATGAAGGTAAGGTGATAGCTACTGGTATAACGCAGCTAATTGACAACATTTCATATTTTTTAGTGCTAGTTTTTATTGTCGAAAGTTCAATATTAAAAGATACACGTATTTATTTTATTTTTCAAAATAAGTAATTGCTATTTTAGTGCGAAAATCCCTTTTCATTACTACTTCGAGCAGACAGAGCGTTAGTTACAAACGTCAAGAATCAGCTAAATTACGTCACAGGTGATGTTTCATACACATAAGAAAACGACGAAAAACGGTAACAAGTGTCAAAATGTCACTGCCAAACACAAGTGACATTCCAACCACAAGATTTTTGATTATAGTTATAAGTTTTTGATTTGTCAGCCTCCGTAGCCTAGTTGGTAGTGACCCTGCCTATGAAGCTGGAGGTTCCGGGTTCGAATCCCGGCGAGGGCATTATTTGTGTATTTATTTATCACAAATATTTGTTCCTTGGTCTGGCTGTTCTATGTATTTAAGTATCTATATGTATCTATCTATTATATATATCGTCGCCTGTTGAGCTTACCGTGGGACTAGGTCGATTTGTGTAAGGTGTCCCAAGATATTTATTATTTATTTATTTATAGTGGCAGCTCTGAATCAGCTATGTGACGTCACTTCCTCTTTAAACTATTTTTAAGGTTTTTAACAAAAACAGTGCGTAAAAAAATTAAAAAAATTTTTTTTGTGATCTACATGCGTATATCTCGAAATGGTTTTCGATTTAGGGACATCGAAAATTTTGAAACGTGGTCAATTATGAGAAGTGACAGTGCTATGGCATGATTTTGATACACTAGGAGTTACGGTGCTGTGGCATCACGATTGTTTGAAGAGCCTTGGCGGGTATACGTAAGAAATAATAATTATCAGTCGGAAAAAAGGTTGTCTAGTTGGTGGCCAAAAGTTAACAGCTTGTATATCTCTGTTCTACAATCAATAGCTACTGATATTGATAGCTACTGGTATAAAGCCTCCCCCAAAGATTGCCACAATGACTGGTCCTGCGCCACCCGCATCCAGCGGACTCCTGCGACCTTCACCAGGTCATCGGTCCACCTTGTGGGGGGCCTACCCACGCTACGCCTTCCAGTACGTGGCCGCCACTCAAGAACCTTCCCGCCCCAACGGCCATCGGTTCTACGCGCAATGTGCCCGCCCACTGCCACTTCAGTTTAGCGATTCGGAGAGCTACTTCAGTTACTTTGGTTCTGCTGCGGATGGTCTCATTTTTAATCCGGTCACGCAGAGAGACTCCTAGCAAAGCCCTCTCCATTGCCCTTTGGGTGACTTTGAGCCTTCTTATGAGGCCCATCGTAAGCGGCCACGTTTCAGTTCAGTACCGTATGTCATCACTGGCAACACACACTGATCAAAGACTTTCGTCTTCAAACACTGCGGAATATTGGACGAAAATATGTGTCGTAGCTTCCCGAACGCTGCTCAACCGAGTCGGAGTCGGAGTCGGAGTTCAAAAAAAGTAAATATCCAAAAAAAAATGCTGTATTTAGTTTGACGTTGGACTTACTATAAGTATTTGCTAGAGATTTTTTATGTAATTTATACGTTTTTTATCTAAACATCGGCGGCCCGTGGCATTTAGGTTAAACCGCCTGATGATTTTTATATTCTGTAAAATTGTTAGCTTGTCTCCCAATCCCAATAAAGTAAAATAAAATAAAATTAAGTTGTAACAACCGTATTTTTTGCACAGGAATACGAGAACAAGTCCCTAGAAGAACTAAGGCTTGAGGACTACACGGCGGGCCGCAAGGGCGGCGGCGGCGGAGGGGTCTTCGGTTTCAATCAGCCGCAGGAAAACAAGCCGCTCTTCGGGGGCTCCAGTAAGTATACTCAACCAATACAGTACCGGGTAGAAGTTTAACTTCACTCCATGATTTAAATCATTTTTTCTCAAACTTGCTACGGAATGTTGATGTTACTTACGTTAAATTAAACCCGGAAATACTATGTATCCGGTGTCATGTGCTAAGATGATATGTAAAGAGATTTCATGTATTTATTTCACACCTAGGACTGCAAACAAACTGTCTTTTGTTTTGATATGTCAAATTGTGACACTAGGTTTTGACATTCAGCCACAGAAAAAAAAACCTTAGAACTAATGTTTATACCAACAGGTAAAAAGAGACCTCAAACAGATTAAAAAAAAGTTAGGCGCGAATGTTTTTTTTAATGTTATACGATACTGTACTTTTGGTATATTTACAAATGAAGTAGTATGGTTCGGCGAAATCAGTTCGTTTTATTTCATGGCAAGTTTGAGAAAAGCACTATACAAATCTCGGCGAGAAACAGGGTTACAGGCCGCGTATCACTATCTGGCCTCAGTTCCTTCGGCCAGATATATCTACTTGGCCTGCAACCCTTCGTTTCCCGTCCTCTATAGTAATGTACTATTACTACCGATGTCTTGCTGATTCGAAAGCTATTTAATGTGAAGCTATGGTAGCTACCCTAATAAAATATGTTGGCTGCTAAAAAACACTGTCAACCTTAAAGCTTTTGTATTATATTATTATGAGTTTATGACCATACTCGGTTACCTCATTTTATTTCTCAAAAGTATTGAAATGACTGTGTCCGAACGTGACGTTTTCATGGAATGCTCCTACTAAGGAATGAGATATTGTGAATATCACTATTCACCTATAATTCCTTAGTATACCTCCGTCCTAGGGATTGCAATCCAGCAGTGTTTTCAATCCAGCTGGATTTTTGCTGGATCGGCGTCAATCCAGCTGGATCCAGCGCGGATCCAGCAGGTAGGAAAAATACAAAAAAAAAACGTTTTTTTGCAATAAAACAGGTTAATTATCAATTATAATATTCAATGTTATGAAAGCGAGGACAATAACGCGTAATTTTTTGCGAATTACGAGTATATACCTAAAAAAAACTTCAAAAATAAAATAATAAAGAAATTAAAAGACACGACTGCCGTTTTAAGCTAAATGAGAAGTGACAAATTATTCCTTTTTCAGCTTAATTCTTGTGAGCGTATCTACATATAGGCGCTCGTCTTATTACTAACTATGTATAACATTTTCTTTCGATTGTAGTCGGGGAACTTTTTGTTTTATTTTTTAATTATTTTATTTATTTGAAACGTTTTAGTGTACCCCTTAGTTTAAAATTGGATAGAATTTCAAAAACCGACTCCGCAGAGAGAAAATCAGATCATCATCTGAAAAATCGCTCTACCTTAGCCCCGTCACCTCGCTTGAAGTTTTCAAACTAATTAAATGTCTCAAAAATAAAAAAAGTTTTGACCAAGATGAGTTGCCAGTACTACCCTATTTAGTAAGAAAATGCGCTGAAGAGTTAACCCCTCCTATGACACTTCTCATTAACCAGTCTTTTACAGAAGGAACAGTCCCAGATCTCCTTAAAATGTCCGTTATTAAACATGTAGGCCCTTCCCTTCTAATTTTTTTTTCTAAATTTTTGAAATCGCTATGTCGAACAGATTTTTATTTTGTGAAAAGTTTAAAATATGTATTTAACGATTCTCAAAACGGTTTCCGAAAAGGTCGCTCAACATCGTCAGCAGTTTTCAAGTACACAAACGAAGTTTTAAACACAATAAATGACAGAAAATATGCTATTGGTATGTTGCTAGTTGCTAGGTATGAGCAAATCTTATGATTGTGTTTTATATGATATTTTATTGCAAAAATTATTTGGAATAGGTATTAGAGGCTCAGCTCACAATTGGTTCATACCATACCTTAATAAGGTACCTAAGGTCTGTAGGTCGTACATCGTACACAATGCGTTGAAATAGAATATCAATATCACAACTACATCACAGGTACCATACAAATATTTAAATCAGATAAAACGAATATTACTCGATCTATACCCCAAGGCAGTGTTCTCGGTTGTGTTTTATTTTTAATCTATATAATAAATGATCTGCCTAAATGTATAGATAAATTTTGTACTCTTTTTGCTGACAACATATCTATAATTCAACTTTGCCACAATCAATTAGATTTAAATAATAGCTTAAATACAACCATTCAAAATATCGTAACCTGGTCGGATGATCACAATTTGAAGCTTAATTTCAATAAAACCAAATTCATGAAATTTAGACTCAACCAAAAACGTAGCATAAACATAGATTTCTCATTCCGAAGCACTACATTAGAATCTATCCACTCTTTCCCACTTTTAGGGCCATACACATTGTTTCAACCATAAATTGGAAGGAGCACA